>JANVCG010084333.1:0-16088 GCA_025505365.1 Haliclystus inabai
GACTTTTTCGTCTTTATCTCTTGAACCGTTAAACAATTTGTAATTCAGTTTCCATTATTTGTGATGAAGTACAATATCGTTTGTGAATTTACTTTGAAATAATTATCAGTCGAGCAATTTTTCAGATAAACAAAATGGATAATATTTTATCACAATCGCATTTATCTATTACGCGGCAGTTTTTCTAGAGGATCAAAATTACACAGCAAAGCAGTAGAGGAAACCATCAGCATTTACAATGAATTCTTACACTTTACTACTGCTTTCCCTGGCTGTTATAGCATGCTTTGTAGGTAAGAAAGTCAAGGTAAAAAGTTCAACCACCAATTTTTCATTCAAGTAGCCTTAGAAATAATGTAGTACAAACTTCGGTAACTAGTATAGAATTTTGTTCAATTTATTCGTTGGATATTATAGCCATGTTTTCAAGCTTTCGTAACTTGTGAATTGCATATGAAATATCACGAGTAAATTGATGCAATCACTTTTTAGCAGAGGACACAGCATACGATGATTGTTTAATGAGTTCTTCGTGCTTTTTTTTAGTCAGTGCTGAAAGCGCTGGGATAACAAAAGCAGTTGAAGATGCAGCGATCATTATTTCGGTACGTTAAACCCTTGCAATTCCAATTGTTATTGTAGTTAATGCTTTTTTAAAGAAATATCCCAAGCAGAGGAAGTATACCCTCGATCTTTGGAATCTCGATATAATTCTCGTGGTTTCTTTAAGACTTCAGAACTAACTCTATTACACATGCATACAGCAAACATCTAAGGCAGAGGTTCTCTTATATTACTTGATTGTAGGGGTGAATAGTTACTTATCTGATTAGTACTTACTAGGAGTAGGTAGATTAGAGGCAATAGGGACGTTTGTAAGCAATAGATTCCAATTTGTGCAGATCCAAAGCTCTTATCTCCCTTATATCATGTGCAATGAATATGACAAAATAAGACTGTTTAATCCTCATTTCGCTTCTAATGATAACCAAGAACATGTTCTAAATGAAAGCATGGATAACCAAAGGTTCTTTCATTGTTCAATCTGATCCACGATGCTAAAAATCATTTGTACAGGTGTCAATGTCAAATGTTTCGAGTGTACGTTACAAGCAATACACCTTAGATGTTCAATGTTCATCAATGGGATTAACAGTTCCACAAGAAGATAATCTTTTTAAATCTCTACCCATATTCGTCTGGATTTCAGAATAATGCAAAGCTTTAAAACATGTGTTTTGACAAATAAGAACAGAATAACTATTTGTAAATAGATTTTGCAAGGATTTTGCTTCTCATAGAGCTATGCGTGTTGCTCATTTTCCTTCTGTCTTTGAATTGTCAACATTTTCGCTCGTAGTGTAAAGACAGCAAGAAAGATTGCCTTAAGAAGCTGGACGGTATGCCTACAAAGGAAGAAGATTGTGCAGTGAAGGAAGAAGAATGCCTAAGACGATTGTCTGCCTTCGGGAGCATAGCTTTGCAGAAGTCATTGAAGATGAAGAAGAAATCTTCATAATTAACCTTTTTCGTCAAAAACACTCGAATCCAACTTGAGCAACGGATTCAACCAAGTGAAAGCGACATTCAGGTGGTTCTTATAAATTCTTGTTGAAATTAATTTGAGAAATGAGTTTTTTTATAAAACAATAAAAATTCAGTTATGAATAAATCATATAGAGGCATGTTGTAATACACTTTAACTACAGTAGAACGTCAAACAAAATTATGAGTATTTCATGTATACCTTGACTCTGTTACAATTTAATTGTGATTGTTTGAAAGAAGACGTTTCGAAAGATGCTTTGAACTTTGATAAACATGCTTCATCATCCAACTTTCGACGTTTAAGTTAGATTTGAAAGTGAAATGCATATCAAAGTGTATAAGTATGATATGTATCCATAGGTTCATAGTAGGTTTATTGTGATAAGCATGCACTGGATAAAAATTCAAAAGAAAAAGCTCTATGACTATGAATATCGAAGCAGCTGGATTTGAATGACTTTTTTCTAGAAATGCTTTACATTTGATAAACCGATTTAGGTATTCTACTCGCAAAAAAGTTCAATATGGCCAAAGTGAATAGGCAATGAAAAGAATATTCTATATACACTATTCATAAAAATACATAAATAAAAACTAACCTATATACAGTAAATATTAGAAGCGTATTACTCAATACTGTTTATTCTTATGAGCTGAATGGTCTTTATTTTGTGTGGTTGATTTTTGATAAAGATTTGATAATTTGCGTAAAGACAACATTGCTGTTAGATTCCATAGACTCAGAAGTTTCCAGAAGAAAATAACCAACTCTGTCTGAACGCTTTTTTACGTTATCAAATTTCAGTCACTCGTAGGCTTACTTTATATTGATCAGCCGCCATTATTAATCCTTGTCGTGCATGATAAAAGGAGAATACATCAAAGTTTACACAGATCACTGAGTTTCAAAAATTATAATCCAGGTCAGACAAACCACATAGGCAAGCTTTCCTTTCAGATTTCTTGATGTGCGAATAGCTCTCATTTGAATTATAGTTGAATGTATTTGTATATGCATTGCTTTAGCACATAGTGGCTGAGTACTGTGTTGCGTTGAATTATATCTTTGGTATTGCGCGTGGCGTGCTCTTTAACAGTTTACGAATATCTCCATGGCACCTTCTCATGGTTCCATAGTTCGCACCTGTTGAAAAGACGCTAAAATCCATCTTTGCATGGAATGTTTAAGCGATCATGCTGTTGACCCTGAAGATTATCTCTTATAAAGCAGGCAGAAAATAGAAGCTTGAATCATAGCATGAAGAGTCAGCCATTTTTGTTATTGGTGATATTTCTTCTCACATATTTCGTTTGTAAGTACATACAATCATAACAACCAATGCTCAGAACTATACCTTCATGATTGATAATGGTTTCCGCTTTAGTGATGGAATAGAAACTAAGAATAAACCATGTTTGTTTTTGCATGAATCTTGGCAGAGGTATAGACTTATTAGCAAGTTATTCTTCAGAGGAGCAAATAATTTTGTGAAGGAGGGGTTGAGGTGGTTCTTACGATCTTTGGTCATGCATAGTTTTGGATCCCGGGTTTAGATCAACAGCTTCTCCCAGTCAAAGTAGCCTTTGGTCCATGGATAAGGAAAATGATCAAAACAAATTAAGCTCTACTATTTTGATAAGTTTTGTAATGGTGCTGTATATCAAAAATTTGTCAAGGTATCCAAGAATTGAATCCATTGAGAGAATCCTTGACCTAACTTCTATTTTCTTTACTTGACGTCTATTATGCATCTAAACAAAATGAACGGAGTGAAGATTTCAATGTTTATTCACAGACAAAGCTGCAGGAAATGTAATTACTCGTCAAATGAAGAGGCAGTCAATAGTAGAGGTATGCGCATAAATAGTAAAATCAATATAAGCTGCATTGTTGCTTTTCAGTTTCCTTGATTTTTACAATATGTGCAAGAATTAATTGAGAACAGATTAATCAACTTGGAAGCTACTTCATTAGTCTCCCCTTTCCCCATCTTGGGGCTATAACTCGAAAACTACTTCACATTAAAATATATCAAGGCACTTGTAACAAGTTATCGGATTTGCAGTACAATGTCATGTATTCGATTCTAATCCGTTCTGAATCAAATTATTGTATCATATTGTGACATGAATTCTCAACGTCATGATTTTACAGATTGATTATTACTTTGTTTTCAATGCAAAATTTCATGTTCTCTTTTATTTTCTTATTACTCTGTGAAAGTCTTAATTCCCGATTTCATTGATCTTCACGCTTCAAATAGAACCAAAATCAAACTATCAATTTCAGGCTATGACTCGTTTTGCTGTCATCATGCGATGTCTGGATATTACATTATTTCTTAATCATGTAGAATTTAAGGCTAAATTTAGAAATAGGCATGCTGTGGGTAAACATATGATAACGTTTTATGTGTTTT
This sequence comes from Haliclystus inabai, assembly GCA_025505365.1. NCBI lineage: Eukaryota > Metazoa > Cnidaria > Staurozoa > Stauromedusae > Haliclystidae > Haliclystus > Haliclystus inabai. The sequence goes on from JANVCG010084333.1 coordinate 3,969, forward strand.
AACTTTATAGTGTGAAGCTGCCAACGATAAATGCGTTGAAGAAAACAAAGATCTAGCTGATCGAATTAGAAGAGCGAAGTGCCTAGATCAAGACATCAGATGCCTTCAAAGCTACGCCAAGAATATGAGGAAAGCAAAACAGCTTTAATTGATATTAACAAACTATTTTATAATGTAGTTATGTGAAAAAATGCAGATAAATCTTTTCTTATTTATACCTAGAATAAATTATTATTGGTCTATGATATACACCAAATCTAATTTCAAGCTTCTCGGCTTGTCTTTAATTAAACCTTATAAAAGAGAAATCAGTTAAAATGAAGCTTTTTTCAAAGCGCAAAGGTGTAATAGCATTCAGATTAAGATGCTGCAAATAAAAGATTTGAAGAACCACTGGTAAATTCTATGATGCTGTTTCCATTGAGTTGAACGGAACTCGAGCACAACATACCAAACAAAGAGCGTTATTCGAAAAGTCTGTCCTTTATCCTAGCCATTAAATTCGATCGAAGTCAGAGATTCTGCAGTAAAGATTATACAAGCAATTTTTTTTTTCTTTTTTGAAGACTAGAACTATTCTGGATTAATCGCTATTAGCGATATTTTAATTCCTAACATGAATATTATGTTAAGAAGGAGTGAAGAAACTCTACACAGTTACTCGTAAAAGGCATTATAGCGAGATTCATTTGATCTTTACCATTTGATTATGACTCATCCACTCTGTATTATTCCGGCTAAATTCAAAAGTAGCTTATCAATACTTCACAGACCTGTGTATTTCAGCTGTAAACTCACTCATGAAAGTTACAATCATTTATTGTCACAGATCACAAACATTTGTTCAGCCTTGTTATAAAGTGTAACATAATTCGTAACATGAAATGCTACCAAACATGGATTAATTGTAAGCTACACTGGCTAGACCTATAGTAAACTGATGTTATAAAATAGTGGCCAATTTGAGTAACAAATTTAGCTTACTGTCTATTTATGAGTCATTCAATCTTGTGTCTGTTCGAGCGATCTCTGGGGTGTTGCATAGCAATGAAGTAAGTCGTGATGATGTGCTAACCAATGAAACACTTGGCAGGAAAGGTGTTAGAATTAAAAAGGTTAAACTTCAAAGGTCTCTTGCTCTCAATTTATATACATCACAATTAAAAAAGTAGCTTAAGAGAGTCCTATGAACACGGGCATTATTGAAGCATAAAATTGAAATGCTTTGCGCCACGTTTTTCTGGCGTAGAGCTGAAAAAGCGTTGTTGTACGACTTGATTCACTGTCAAACTCTTTTGCTTGAAAATATTTCGTTTCTGACCCAGCCATGAATTTGCGACATTGAAACTCTATTTTTGAGCTGATTTTGGGATAGGAAGGAGTCACGCTATGCAAAAACGCATCAAAAACATGTACGGATAAAAAAATAGCTCTATCCAAATCTACCATAACCCTAATAGCCGAGATATACACTTCAAGCTATAGTAAACATATCCGTCTTTCTTGCCTCAAATCCCAGTAATCAAAATTAATGTTTCCATGAATGTAGAAGAAGGCATATGTAAATATATATCTGCTTGATTTTTGAATCATTCTACTATAGTATGGAAAAACATAACCTATCGATTTGAACAAGAATCTGATCTATAAAAGCAAATTTTCCTGCCAATTCCGTTGATTGTCGTGTTCATCCACACATGCAGAGCGGAACGTGTTTTCATTAAATAACGTGAGTGTATTACAAAGAAATGGTTATACAGTTTATCTATCGCATTTTAGATCTTACATAATCAAGCTCCAATCAGTCGTCAAAGTAAACACACTGTATACAATGTGAAGAATGTATCAACATTCGAAACACTATTTTCAAAGAAAAAGCAAAACCAACTACAAACAGAAGATTTAACCAGCGTCAAGGTTGGACTATACTTTTCTTCATCATACGTTGTATTCTATACTTTTATTTGTATTGATATTTAATCAGCTAAATGTTCTAAAGTGCTTTAAAAGATGAAGAAATCAGACTAAAAACAAAAATTCACGTCCTTTCATTCCGACTTTCGTTCCTGAAAATGAAGCTTTTTGCATTATTTCTTTTGGCTTCCCTGGCAGTAATAATCAACGCCTACACAAGCGAAGGTATGTATGAATTGAATATTAGTTTAATGTTGTATTTCAAGTTTTAGCGTTTATTGGCGGATTGCCTAGTTACAAAATATGATGAACATGTTATTTATTTCTTGTTTGAATATGTGATTTGAAAATATTTATATGTCGCTCAGGAAGACTCAAAAACTCTTACAAACCTGAGCCGAGAAGCTATCAGATTAAAGATTTGGATGCAAAATATTAACCTTTCCTGTTAATTCTCTTATAGTTTAATAAATGGATTTCATCAGATTTTCTCTACGCACTAAATTCAGTCTTTCAAAAAGTTATTTTTGAATTATTATATTTAATACATATTATACTCAAGTTTTAATTAAACTAGATGATGAGGCAATGGACATCGTAAGAAGATCTGCTGAAGGCGAAGACGTAGAGGAAGAAGTTGCAAATGATGTATGTTGAAGCCTGAATTGCTTTTCAAAATAGGATCACATCTTTTTGGCGCTCTTTTGGACGCCATTTTCAGGGTGGTAGAAGAAATTATGATTTTAGAATAAAGGAGTCTGGTTTCACTAGCTCTTTAGAGGTAGTGTTTCAAATTAAATTCAAATCGACCTATGGAATATAAGATTTGTGCATTAGAGAGTGTTTGGGTTCTTCGTAATAGAGTTGTGCCTCTCCTGTTTGTCCCTATATATTTTTCCCGAATAGTAAAAATCCCATATTGATATAATAAAAGTATAAAACAGATTGTATAAGATTCTCCATATCGATCATGAAATCCCCTCACCTCATTTAAAATTAATGGACTAAAAGGTTTCAACAAGATCAAGGCTCACTGTAATCTGACAATTCAGCATTGTCAAAGCTCTACTCGACAACCTTTGGTATTAGTATAGTTCTTATGTTTAATTGGCGATGACAATAAGTAGCGAATTAAGCTTCAAGACTATCCTGATTTATTATAATAATGTCATTTTTTAAAGCAACATTAGAATAGTACAGTATATAACTTACTATGATCTAAAGTTATTTCATTTTTTGTTTAGTGCAATTCAGTAATGACCCTATGTATGGAAACATATCAACAATCTCCTTCTGCCAATCTTAAATGTGCCCACGATTTCACTGCTTGCATTGCAAAAGAAATGAAGGTAAAGCATTACCTAAACTGTATCATTTTTGAGGAAGAACTCTTGTTAAAATTGAGTAGCAAAGATGTAACTTTGAAGTATCAAAGTGTAATTTAGTAAACATATACAGATAATTCAAAGGCAGCATCATGATTTGCAGAATGTCACTCTCGGCTTTGTCTAGCTATCCTAGACAGAAGAGAACCGTGAATCACTGTATTTACTATATTTTTGATCATCTGTTTTTCTGTTTTACAGTGCAAGAGAGTCAAGTACGTTTGCAGAAAGAAGAAAGGAAGTGCAAGACGTTGTAATTTCCGTTACATCAAGTGCAGAGGATCGAATTCTCTTTAAAGACTATACGCAATGTAGAGTGTTGATCTTGTAGTATTCCTTAAAGACAATCAAAATATACTATTGTAATACATTATTTTATAAATAGAAAATGCTGAAATTAACTCTTGACATATAAGGTACACATAAATGAATTATGTTAACTTTAATTTGTGAATGCAATGTTCAAACTTGATATGTATCCTGCTTTATTTCTCACAAATACATTGAATAATGATACTACAAAATTATATTATCGATATCAATGTTAAAAAAGATTTATGTCTACTAGGTATATGTTACACAACAAATTTGGTACCCACTTTTCTTATTTGTTTAGATTCCCTTACAGCGATAGAATTCAGATTCCAAAGCCTCGTCAGAGACTACAAATACAGACATTACAGTTCTTTGTAGTGCCTTTTTCAATTTAATCACACAGTCATGTGGAGATAAATGATATTTGAAAAAGGAATTTCTAAATATATTTGTAATATAAATCTGATTGCTTGCAGTTGCAGTAAAAATATTATTCGAAAAAAAAAAGGACTGACAAAAATTGTATTAGAATTACATGCAATACTTTTTTCTTATGTAGAGGTGAGCACTGGCTTGTGAACTGAACTGGGAGCTAAAGCAATTAAAGGGGCGAGACGTAACGGTATATCTAAAAATGTCAAAGAGGAGGCACGCAGCTTTTGAAACTGTTCTGTTTCGCCTCTTATTCCTGGTCTGTTTCACCTCTTTAAAAACGCATTATAACTCAAGAAGCAGTAAATTCCCATCATTATGTTACCCTATATATAAATTGAGCTAAATTTGCTTAGTAGTACCATAATTATTATAATAGTAGAAATGGTATTAATATTAAATTTTTGATGGATTCCTTAGAAAAATGTTGAACAATGATAGCCAAATCTTCAGTTTTCCGTATCGAAAATGTGTTTGTTTGACCTCTATGAATACAAAATGACAGATCTGTGATATTAGAGCGAAGCTTATGTATCGAAAATGGTGAGATGTTTCTGAAGTACTCGATTACATATGACTTCCAATTTATTTTCAAGGATTCGAATATAGGACCAGATTTCAGAGTAAGATCTCAAAAGTATGTACGAGAGACTTCAACTATTCTTGATTCTTGTATATAGATCAATGTGTCTCTTTTGGATTGTTTTTGAATTTTTTGTTATACTCTTCCTCACGTTTGATTTCACTACCACTGTTATGTAACTGTTTTAAGTCTCATATGATAAAAAAATGTGACAGAATAGAACAGCCTAAAATTTAGGTTACGAATATGAGATACCTCATTCGAGGTTTGAAAGAAAAGGTTTATTTACTACCTCAAGTACCAACTCTTAATCATTGAACAAAATTATTTTTGATATAAGTATGAGTTATTAAATCAATCATGATTTTTATCTTGTTTTTTGATCATTTAGTTCTGATAGGTTACACGAATGCATCTGTAGAACTGTACAAAATACGTTTACAAAAATAGGTTATTAAAAAGTAATCAGCATAGAGCAACTTATGCCTACTTATGACCAAGTTGCGTTAGATTCCTTAAATATTGTAACTTGATTTATACTGTGCAATAGTTATAATCATTTAATTTTTAAAACGTTCTTCTCGAAAAATGTACTCAATTTTGCTAGTTAATTAAATACTTATTGAATATTTGTTATTATGCATGAGATATAAATAATCTAACTTGCTTTCATATTTTGAATAATAAGTCAATAAAACCTTTCACCCTGAAAGAAATACATTCATTCCTAGTTAAAAATTGATTTTCTCAGGTTTCTGGCTAGATTGTGCTATGCAACAGCTGTACTATAGTATATTTTATACTATGTATCTTGAGTGAGCTTTACTTGAACAAAATGCTCGATGTGGGAGCTTTAGTCTACAAAGAGTATGGATGGACTGTGATCACATTGCTACCTAAGTACAGTGGGTTTGACTTGATAGGAGGATCTTAACAAAATGTTCAGAATACTACTAAATTATTAATTTGAGATGCATGTCTTTTTTGAAATGCATGTAGCTACATCCTGCAAACTATTGGATTGGATGTAAAATGTATTATGTCTAATATGCCGTTGTTATTTGCTACTATTACATTTATGTAGGAATTTAAATTGACCTAGCTGTAATGGCGAAGGCAAATCCCTCATGGTTCGCCTGAGCAGTACAAGTGACGGCTACATTCAAGAAGCACTTGTCTGATATTCTATATTTAAAAATGTATTAAGCTATATGAAGCTGTACCATTACTACATTACGTTTCGCTAAAGATAAAGGATATCGAGAGGAACTTCCTCCAATTAAAGTAAACAATCGGATTGAGAAAGAGAAACCATATATTTGCCAATCAGCTTTAATAAATTCCATACAAATTTACACAAGTCACCTCTGTAGACATATAGTGCATTTCAACTAGAGTATGATTAAAGAAAAGAAAAGTAATTTCATAAATCAGAGGGATAGCGCTCTTCAAATAGTTCATGTACATTTAATCAGAAATCTCAATTATGATTGGTTTTCTTTGAATTGATTTAACATCATTTGTTTTATATATCGATATTTAATCAGCTCAACGCTGTAAAGCTATATAAAAGAAGTGGAAATAGATCTGCAGTTAATTCACTTGGACAGTACTGAATGTACTCTCTCAAAATGAAATTTATTACAATATTTCTATTGGTGTCTTTGGCAGTAGCAATCAATGCCAATTCAAACGAAGGTATATTTATTCGTAGAATAATTCTTTAATGTTATCAAGCTTCTTCGAACATGAATTGCTTATCATGAGATAGTTCATATGAAATACATGTATGTACTATTTAATGTCACACATATCACTAATAGGTGTTACTGGATACGTTAACTTACTTTTCATGCTTATCAGATGAAAAAGCAATTGACATGGAAAGGCGATCCGCTGACAACAAAGATGAAAAGACAGCAAATGATGTACGTTAAACAAAGCTTCAAGCATTATTTCATAGTTCAAACTGACTTTAATCAATGGTGCACAATACACTTCAACTATGTGATTTGCTCATAGTATATTCTATTACTTTGAGAATCTTAAGTTGGTCATAGCGACGTGACTACTCCTACCAAAATTCTTAAATTTACTTAAATCAGCCCCCATTGTATACTAATTCACTTATTTCTGTTGGTCTATTTAGTGCTTTTCAGCATTGGCATTGTGCGATGAGACGTACAGCGAAAACCCTGATGGCAGAGTAATCTGCCGACATGACTACATGTCTTGCCTTGCGAAAGTATTGAAGGTAAATGATTGACCAAAAATTCATTCTGGCGAACAGTCTATAAGTTGAATTTGCTTCAAGATGCCGAAATACACAGCTTTAAATCTAAATAATTTGTTACGTATTCCATTTATCATTTCTAATAGCTATACCATTTGACCGTACAATATGAATTTCTCGTGTAATCTCTGATATACTATTTCCATAATCAGCTGTTTTTCTATCCTCCATCGCATTAAAAATGTCTGAATTCTATGGTAATTCACCATCATCATCATCATTTTAAGTACTGACCAACTTCAGAGAATGAATGACGCTCGTTCATGAGATTTCTACAAAATGTGGCTCGATCAAGTGAAGGAAATATCAGATACATTCCAATGCGAATGACACCATAAAAGTACCGCATATATATATATATATACATAATCAAGCCAATTTTGAAACGATGAATGATTGATGATTGATTTGGATAAAACCAACAGCATGATGCATATATCTTTGCAGCATTGTTCTAGCTCAATGATGTCATGCTAAAATTGAATTATTGGTCTGAGGAAATCCAGTCGTCGTATCACAGGTTTCTTTCTTATCTTGCAGTGTAAAACAGTCAAATATGTTTGCAGAAAGAGAGGAAGAATCTGCAATTTCCGTTACGTCAAATGCCGATCAAAATCTTCGTAAAGAGCCACAATAAAGTAAATTGATAGCATAAACCCATTATTTTATAAAGTAAAATAGAAACAATACTTGCAAAAACCAAATGTGTCGAACCTATACTTGATCAAATTTAAATCTTTCAGTCTGTTAATTTGAATAATCTTCTATGTAGCATTTATTGATATTGGATATATAGATTTGCTCTTCTACCTTCTTCCATTATTTTATTATATCAAATTTATCGTCTATGACTAAGATACATAAATCGAATGGGTTTTTTTAAAACCATCAACGATCTTACGTTAACCTGAAAACAAATTCTATATCTTTTAGCCGTTTCAGTGAGATCTCAGTACCTGATACACTTTCCCAACCAGTGAAAACCCAGCGGGGGGTAGCTCCGTACTTTTTGGCTGGGGTGTGCCTTTTCCAAAATCTCAACTGTATCCTCAAATTGCACAGTTTTGTCAGGTTTTGTCAAGAGGTGACCCTAAAATTGCATAAACTCCGAATTTTCCGTCATTTTTGATTCAAAATGGGAGCCGGTAGCCTCAATTCAGGCATTTTAGCATCTCACCCCTGGATTTTGCTTGATCACAGCTTTTGTGGCACTACACGGCAGGACTGAGGGAATTTGCACCACCAGAGCCAAATAGTACTCTTCCAAATATCAGTACTGCAAAAATAAAACGAGTTATACTATAAATAAGTAGGTAAAAGTGAAGTAGAATGACAACATCTTACCATGGCTAACTGTTTAGTCAAAATTATTTGAAATGCAATATAAAAGACAACGTCATATAAACATTTATAATTACAATGTGGGAGATTTTCCTGGAATTTGGCAGTCAGAACTAAATAATTTCAGACAAAAAATATGTTGTAAATGCAAGATAAATGTCAATCATGATGCACAATCTTATTTCATAATATAAAACCGACGAAATGATGGCTCAAACATTGAAGATAAAAACACGAATGATAAGAAAAAAGTACTATATATATATACCTGGAAAATTACCACAGATTGAATGATAAACTGCCAAAGTTGATGTTCTATACAGTAGCAGCTTTGGTAAAAACGCTACAATTTCAAAATAATTTCGCCATTTGATCAGTTATCTAAGCACAAAAAAACTTGTAGCTTGAAATGAGTTAAGTTGAAAATAATAGGAAGCTCAAGTTTGCTTCCAAGATTGGGATATTTTCTATAGATACACATTCGATGTTGAGGTGGGGAGGAAATTCTTAAGAAAGCGCAACCTCTCCAAAGACTATACCACAAAGTAAAAATCAGAGATTGTTTGATTAAGGGGAGAGTGAAGCTCACTTAATATTTAAAACGAGTTTTGCTCTCATGTGAAATGAAAAATATGTTGAAGATACTTATTACCATCAATAAACATAGAAATGTATTATATATTCCAAAATTAATAAATATTTCAAGTATTTTCTTGATGCATTTGCAAAAGATCAAATGGAACAAACGCCGTACGTTAATAATCTACAATTGTCACACTTTATAAAACTTTTCTGAGCAAATACACAGGCCATGATAATTCAAGGTAAACATACAATGATTCAATAAACTATAGTTAGAAGTGCTACTTTACGAAAAGCGAGAATGATCTGCAAATATATGTTATTGCATATATTAACCGCAGACTTATCTTTATTCAATGGAGTCCATCTTCAATCAGGTTGTTTTCATTGATATTTGATTAGCTGAGGGTTCTTGGCTCTAGATGACAAATTCATGTAGAATTGTGGAAATCTTATATATCACACACTCATGGCATAACTGAAAAAGGCTGCTCAAAATGAAAACTTTTTCAGTAATTCTTTTGGCTTTATGGATAATAGCAATCAATGCTTATTCGAATGAAGGTCATTGTTTGCTATCAATACAATTAGTACCAGAAATCAACAGCACCCTTGTTATTTTTCAAGCTTGATGATCTGATTCTAATTTTGATTGCCTCTCTATTTTAATCAGATGAGGAAGTGATAGATATTGAAAAGCGATATGCTGATAGTAGCGATGGAAATGCTACAGATGATGTATGTTCAAATTACTTGACGAGTTTTCTCCTTACATCAATATATGGAATCTCAAACTGAATTTATACAATGGTGCTTATAAGTTTTACCCATAGCATAGATGGAAAGAAATCTAGATAAACTAGGGTTGTTTCAATATCTTTCCTCCCGACCTCCTTAGATAAGCCTTCTGTTTCTTTGCTTAAAATCTCATAAAGAAAAGGATGAAGAAATCGAATATCTATTCAATGCTCTTGAAGCCTTGAATAGAAAACATTGTAGTGAGATCAGCTGCATTTAAAGACAGAGCAAAATGAGATATCAATTTCATCATTTTTTCTAGAAAGGACATTTCAAGTTTCATTGTTAATGAATCTCTTCTTGAAATGTGCATGACACCAAAAAGGTTGCAATATATTGATAAAGTTGCATGTCCATTCTAAAAAGAATGATGAAATTGATATCTTATTTTTCTCTGTCTTTAAATGCAGCTGATATCACTACAATAATTTCTGCTAATATATACGACAGAGGAGTTGATCTTGCTGTATCACTAATATATGGTCAGAAAAGAAGTTCATATATTTTAAAAGCATTGATCATTTAAAATCTTTCATGTTACTTTTCTTCTTCTAAAAACTAAGTGCCCATGTGCGTAGAAAGTGCTTTATTTCTATAGCTGGTTAGGGCAATGTCAAAATGGTAAACTTGAAATTATACTGAGTGATTTTCTGTAGTAATACCATTTATTTCAATTACATAATCAAGTCGAAAAGACTTTAGAGAAAGATGAAGCCTAAATGGAACATGATAAATATAGCTCGTTTTCCTAAAGAATGTCTTGAATACTATGTTTGTTGAGAAGTAATTCGCTTGTTTTGAAACCGCGGTTTTTCACCTCAAAGACCAGACGCAATAATTTTTATGGAAGACAAAGGCTTTCACTTCAAACTTACCGTTGAAATGAGCAAATATATAAATAGCTGTTTAACATCAGAGTCATACTATCTTTAGTAATGGAAATATATTTTATCAATTATAAATTCATTTGCATGATCTACAAGACTGAAGTTTGTTGCCAATCTCTTGATCTTGAATAATCAAACTTTTATAAACATGTAGAAATGTCGTTTTTTTCATCATCAGAAAATACTGTGATTGAAAGTACATAAGTGTGAATTATAGATATAAAAGAGTTATACAGTTTGTCTTTCACACTTCAGATATTGTATAAGCTTGATAAGTTATCAATGTAAGCACACAATATAGATTCGGATGAATTGACAAACAAAAGAAATACATTTTTCAAAGAAAAAGAAAATCAATGTCAAATAGAATATCGAACAAGTGTTAAGGTCGGTCTACTTTTCTTTGAGACACGTTTTATACTCAATGCATTCCTTGGTATTTGTATTTAATCAGCTAAATATTCTAAAGCAGTATAAAAGTCACAGTAATAAGTCTGAAATCAGCAACTCATATCTACTCATTACAAAAATCGCTCTTTAAAATGAAGCTCTTTGCATTATTTCTTTTGGCCGCACTGGCAGTAACAATCAACGCCTACACAAGCAAAGGTATGTATGAATTGAATGTTGGTTTAATGTTGTATTTCAAGTTTCAGCGTTTATTAGCGGTTTGCCTAGTTACAAAATATGATGAACATGTTATTATTATTTTTTTTTTTTTGGATATGTGATTTGAAAATATTTATATGTCGCTCAGGAAGACTCAAGAACTCTTACAAACCTGAGACGAGAAGCTATCAGATTAAAGATTTGGATGAAAAATATTAGCCTTTCTCGTTAATTCTCGGATAGTTTGATAAATGAATTTCATCAGATTTCCTCTACGCACTAAATTCAGTCTTTCAAAAAGTTATTTTTGAATTATTATATTTAATACATATTATGCTCAACTTCTAATTAAACTAGATGATGAGGCAATGGACATCGTAAGAAGATCTGCTGAAGACGAAGACGGAGAGGAAGAAATTGCAAATGATGTATATTGAAGCCTGAATTGCTTTTCAAAATAGGATCACGGCTTTTTGGCGCTCTTTTGGACGCCATTTTCAGGGTGGTAGAATAAATTATGATTTTAGAATAAAGGAGTCTGGTTTCACTAGCTCTTTAGAGGTTGTGTTTCAAATTAAATTCAAATCGACCTATGGAACATAAGATTTGTGCATGAGAGAGTGCTTGGATTCTTCGTAATAGAGTTGTGCCTCTCCTGTTTGTCCCTATATATTTTTCCCGAATAGTAAAAATCCCATATTGATATAATAAAAGTATAAAACAGATTGTATAAGGTTCTCATTATCGATCATGAAATCCCCTCACTTCATTTAAAATCAATCGCGATGACAATAAGTAGCGAATTAAGCTTCAAGACTATCCTGATTTATTATAACAATGTCATTTTTTAAAGCAACATTAGAATAGTACAATATAACTTATTATCATCTAAAGTTATTTCATTTTTTTTGTTTAGTGCAATTCAGTAATGACCCTATGTATGGAAACATATCAACAATCTCCTTCTGCCAATCTTAAATG
>JANVCG010084555.1:0-16072 GCA_025505365.1 Haliclystus inabai
TCTTGGCAATTTTCGTATTTGGAAGAAAAGAACAGCTAATTCGGCTTTGTTTCTACTTCGTCATTGAAGTAAAATTCCCCAAAATAGCGAACATTAATTATTCGAAAACCGGCCGAATAATGAATTTATTATTCGAATAATAGCTGCGTGAAAAGTATTCGAATAATATTCGAATAGTTGCTATTCGAATAGCATCCCTAAAAATGAGCATATAAATCAAGAACAAAAGTATTAAAGTTCGGAGGGGGAAATTTAGCAAATTGGAGGGAAAAAACAGATTTTTAGTGCGTTTTTATTCTATTTTAGTGTTGAAAAATATAAACATGAAACCATATATTTTAAGTATGAAATCAATTATTTTGACGTGGGATAGATTATTCTAGTGGTGATAATTACATGTGAGGTATTTATCTATTTAAGTGGGCACTGCTCGATTTTAGTGTGATTTCATGCTTATTTGGGTGTGGTGTTAAATGTAAGCCATTGAAAATGTACGGATATAGTTGAATGTAAATACGATGTAATTCTTTATGTAGTATAGGTAAATCTTCAGTTTGGTGAATAATAGATGGTATTGGGTTGTGGGTTGAGTCGTACAGTGCGACCAGATCGTGTGCGAGGTAAAGTACTAGAAGTATTTAGGATGCCAGTTATATTAGTGTGACTATTTGTTGTAGGTGTGGTCGTAGTGGCAGGTTGAGTTGTTTGAAATGTTTGTGTTGAAGTAGGTACTGAAGGTAATGACGAGGTAGTTGTGGTAGGTGGTGACAAAGTCTGTGGAGTTGGTAATCGAGATGAATTAACTTGGTTAGGTAGAGTGGCAGGTTTCAGACGATCAATACATACAGTATTGTGGGTACCGAATTTGTCGATGACAAAAGTTGGTATTAACTAGACGTGGGTGCAAGTTGTAAGTTTGGGATCAACGTAAGATGAGATAGTGGAAGGGCGTGAATGCATTCGATGAAGATACGGTAGAATTGAGCGGAGTTCGGATACAAGAGATTCAGGAGAGTTGCAGTTTGTTGCCATAATACGTAGGATGAGCATGTGTTCGCCAGTGATAATTGTAAAGGGAGATAGGCCAGATTCATTAGGTGACATTCGAGTAGCTAATAGGGACATTGGTAGAGAACAAAGCCAGTTATCGGTGCTAGCTCGAAGAATAGTTTTTATAGTGCAATGACTATGTTCAATTTTTCTGTTTGACTGTGGATGGTATGCTGTCGTTCGAACACGATGAAATCCAACTGATGAGGCAAGAGATTTTTGAAATTCAGACGACTCGAATTGACAACCACGATCAGTTACAACATAAAGGGGTACTCCAAAGCGTGAGATCCAGGATGCTAGAAATGTAGTTGCAACAGTGGCAGCAGTTATATCGGGGAGTGGCGTAGCTTCAATCCAGCCAGAAAAACGATCGATCATTGTGAGGACATGACGAGGTGATGGTAACAAAGAGATTGCAGGGTCGGACTGTGCAGGACCGACGTCGATTATATCAATATGAACAGTTTCAAAGCGACCAGTAGGTAATAGTAAGTGTCCGTGTGGAGATTTGGAATGACGAGTGACTTTTTGTTGTTGACATGGTAGACAGGTTTGACAGTAGAGTTTTATATCGGAATACATGGAAGGCCAGAAATAACGATCATTGATTATAAGGAGAGTACGTCGGAAACCAAAATGTCCTAGAGAGTGAAATTATTAATTAATGGTGTACGGAGAGATGGTGGATCGTAAGGGCGTGGCATAGTTCTTGTAGTATCACATAGGATAGATGAAGAGTTGTCGATTGGAAATGATTTGAGATTAAGATGAGCAGGTGGTGGCGAATTTTGTTGAGCAGAAATGATAGCTGGTAAATCAGTAGCGACGGAAATAGCAGAGATAGTATGTTCAATTGGTGAAGAATCAGGTGTGTATTAGATGTTGGTTCAGCAGAAGAATTGGTGGGCAAACGTGACAAGCGTCGGCGATGATGATCGGTGAAAAGAGTAACTTGGCGTCCTTCACTTAATGGTTTGGTTTGAAATGTAATGTGCCAAGGTATGCAGAAAGAAATTCTTTTCGTCGAAGGTGGAATAGGTGCTTTGAGCAGAGGAGAGTTTTCCGCTGGAAAATCCAAGAGGGACAGGACCATTGGGTGTAGTTTGGTGTAATGCTACTCCTACGGCGTAATCAGATGCGTCAGTAACAAGTGTAAATTTAGTGCAATTAGGATTAGGATGATGTAACAATAGACGGGTTGATAAAATAGATTTGATAGAATCAAATGCAGTTTCAGCAGAAGGTGTCCATATAAAATCGGGACTAGTTTGCATAATATTGTGTAACGGAATAGCAATTTGGGAGAAGTTTGGAATAAATCGACGGTAAAAATTAGCAAAACCAAGGAAACGTTGTAGTGACTTGTAATCAGTTGGCGTGGGCCAGCTAGTAAGCACTTCAGTTTTGCAAGGGCGTGGTTGAATGCCAGCGGAGGAAACGGTGTGACCAAGGAAATCAACTGTGGGCTTGGCGAATTGACATTTGGAAAGTTGTAAAGGTAAACCATGATTTGCAAGGATTGTAAAAATTAAAAATAAATGTTCATAATGTTGCTCGAGTGAGTCTGAGGCGATTAATGTGTCATCAATATATACAAAAGCAAATGGTAAAGGGCGTAGAATATTGTCGATAAAGCGTTGAGAAGTTTGTGCGGCATTTTTGAGACCAAAAGGCATACAGCTGATATGATATAGGCCATATGGAGTGATTATAGAAGTTTTCTTTTTATCTTCTTCTTACATTGGAATTTGATGAAAAGCATGGACGAGATCAAGAGTAGAGAATACAGTTTTGTTATGCAGTTGACGAGTGAATGATTGAATGTGTGGGAGCGGGTAACGGTCAGGACGAGTAATAAAATTGAGTGCACGATAATCACCACAAGATCAAAATTTGCCGGCGGGAACACTGTCTTTCATTTTAGCGACCATGTTCAGTGGAGACGCCCAGGAACTGTCAGAGGGGCTGATATAGCCAGAATCGAGGAGTTGTTGAAATTCAGCAATGTCTAGTTTTGTGGTGTTAAGCTGCCTTGCACGAGCAAAAGTAGGTTGGGAGGGGCCGGTATCTATACGGTGTACTGTATCGTGTGACACTTCGGTTAACGTAGGGAGAGTACCGCCTTCGACATAGGTAAATATATTTGAATGTTCTTTAATTAAATTTGAAATGGGAGTAGAAATTTTGTCTGGTGTATCAATGGAAAAAGTTTAGGTAGGTTGATGTCAACAGCGTTTGAGGTTAAGTGGACGGATAATTGAGTGAGAGGATCGGATAATGTGGAGCAACCGTAGTCGATAACAAGTTTATGATGGGTGAGATAATCGCATCCGAGGATTGGTACTGTGACGTTGGCCATGATAAATGTCCATGGAAACTATCGGCGGAGTCCTTTGAAAGCAATATTTAGTTTTTTTTTAACGGATACTTTGATGGTGTTGCCATTGGAAGCAGACAATAAAAGATTACAAGGATCGATATCAACATAACGAGAAGGAATAATACTGACGGAAGAGCCAGAGTCAATCAGGAACTGTAGACGTGAATTTTTGAAGCAACCTTCTGTGAAAAGGCGTTTGTGTGAGTGATTTTGTTGGGTTGCGAAAACATTAGCAGAACTGAATTGATTTTGATTTTGAGCGAAATAATTTGGAATAAAGTCTTTGTGTCCAACATCTGGTTGACACCAGGGATGACATGAATGAGCTTTTGAACCATAACGTAGATGAGACTGACATATAGAGGGTGACTGATGAGAGTGAAATGATTGGGAGTGTTTTGGTAACAAATTGAGTTAGACGGGTTTTCAGCCACAGGTTGAGTACGAATAGAGTCAGGTTTAGTGGGCGATGGTATGATAATATTAATACAGAATACATTGAGATACAGAGAATACCTTGAATAGTGTGACGAGTTTGATGACGAATAGTTGATAACATAAATAACGCGATAATAAACCAATGAATACGATGAAATACAGCAATACAATAATACGATGAAAATAATCCAATAGGTACTGATAAATATTCGACGGACCAATGTAACGAGGGTTGATTATTGTTGATTAATATTTGGTTCGTTACTTGAATAGATACGTAAACGAGACAATGATTAAACGTACTTATCTTTATTGATAACTTTGAATTGTTAGCTAGAGGACTGTTTTATTAATAATAATATTTTGTAATGTGAGATTGAATGTTGATTAGAATATGAGGCTAGTTACATATGCTACAATTCAAATGACAGTACTTTACAGGCATAAGAGACTTCCGCGGATCAACGGATTTCCGCCGTTTCAAACTTCTCAGAAATCAATCTTGTGATCCGTTCAAATCCGTTGAAAAACATGTGGGGGGTGGGGGTAAATTTTTTAATGTCAAGTAATATGTTCTACTGTGTTTTGTTCCTCATTGTAAGTAAACTTTGTAAATAATATTTGTAAAAATAAATTGAAATTTATCTGGGAAAAATTTCTGTAAATCTTCTGTTTCCATTGTTCGGAAATCAACATCAGAAAATCGTTTTATTTCACGCAATAAATCATTGGGAATTTCAACATAGTTCGGTCATCGATTTGCACAAAGAAGCGTCTTAAAGTTGCTCAAAGATAGTTTTTTATTGGTTGTTTAATACCACAGGAATTTTGGTCCTCACATGTTTTTTTTGTGCGGCTAGCTTTTCGTTTGTGCTTTGTTACCCACCGCACGACGGTCGCATTGTGAGTATTGAAAAAGATTAATCGGTAAAAGATCAGATCATTAATACCTTCTTGGGAATGGTAGTTGTATTAAAAAAAGGGGAATCTACCGAAGCTATCGAAAAAGATATCAAAAACATTTCATTTTGCGGTGACCTGATCACGTATGGAAGTCGAGGTAGAATCTCTCTGACAAACCATATCAGTACTTCGAAGCACAAGGAGCAGATTAAAATTCGACAAACGAACTACACCCTTGGTACTTTTGTTCAATCGTCAGAGTCCTCTGCGACTTCAGGACCGGATTGAAACCTTCAACAAAATGCATCTCAACAAGGTCTTGTGCCGATCAATGATCGAGTTTCTCAAATGCAGATATGTACAAACTACGACGCTGCATTGGTAATTTCCAACTTGCTGTCTTTTTAAACTTCAGGCTGAAATTTACAATCTCAAACATTGAATAATGTATGAAAAGAAACACAATTCACATTGATCAAATGAAATTGGTGTTGGTAGATTAGATATAACTATTAACTACATTAGGGCTATTTGAAGTCAATTTGTTTATAGTACTTCGATAGGAAATCAAATGGAATATTTCCCAATGACGGGTAATGTTTTGACGACAAGTAAGGCTAGCTTTGATATTCACGGCAATTCCGTAATATTGTACATAAAACACTAGCGCCTTTCATTGATCCTAAAACTGAAATGTGTAATAATTTTATTGATTTGCAAGCGTAGAATTGTTCGTATTAATAATAAGGATTGATATATCACATATATTTGGGCACAACTCTGAAAATCACTGGTTGTGCTTGAATGCCCCTTTACAACAAACGCTAAATGCCTAATATACAGTCCCAAATGCTTTGTGTAGATTTATCTACTACAATCCTAAGGCAAAAAGATCGAATTGAAATAATTACAGTACTGTAATGACAACATATACAATGTTATTCCCAAAATCACAACAAGAACTTTCTTGTAACCTATTACGTATTGTTTTGAATATTTTTCTTCAAAAGACCAAGTAATAATTGATTTGCTGATATTGAATTGCTTTGATTAAATTCTCATCAACCTTACAGGCATTGGTATTAGATGTTTTGGTAGAAAATTATTTACCGTTCACCATGGCACCAGTTATAATTAATGTTGGTAAAGCTCTAGCAAAGGATAAGAAAGCTCTTGATAGATTGTCCGTGGATCGTACTAGGGCATCGTACAAAATGAGATTTGGCCTTGGACATTCCTTTCACATGGCTACCTTAGAGCAACTTCGTAGTCACAAATTTTCTCTAAATATAGATTAGTCAACAAGCAGCAACGATCAAAAAGTTTTCGCAGTGCTTGCTTCTTACTTTAATCCACACAGAGGTCAAGTTGTTGTAGAACATTTAGCTTCAGTCAGCGTCACTCATGTTGATGCCAAATCTTTATTACAAAAAATCGAGTTAATTTTTATTCAAAATGACATCCCTTGGAGCAATCTGATGTCTGTATTGATGGACTCGTGTAATGTTATGAGGGGCTCAAAATCTGGATTAGAGGTGCGTTTGCGTGAGAAATTCGTCCCTCATCTGCCTGCTGGATATTGATGGAGATGTCGGCCGTCTGCCATCATGTCCACAATGCCTCCAAACGATTTTGTCAGCCATTTGAGTATTGGGTGGAAGAGCTTTTTGTAAAATACACGCAGATATTAAGATCTGCACAGACCTCCGTGATGCTTTGTCAAATATTTGTTTTCTACTCGGCATTAAATTCTGTATGCCGGAACGCTTTATTTCACACAGGTGGCTTTCCTGTTACGATGTTTCAGTCAGCACTATCCGATTATGGGATGCTCTGACCGTTTTCTATTATTCTTTTTTAACAGATGAAGATAAGATTGTCTACGCATCAACTTTGAACGATATATTCCAAGCAAGAAATACATGTGTTGAGGCAAAGAAAAAGATTGAGTCAATCCAGCAAAAAAAACTCTTTAAAAAAAATGACAGATGATGGCAGAAAGAGAAAAAATTGTTATTCAAAAGATTTTTGACCAAAGTAAAAAAACAATTTGTATTATGCATTTTTACAGTGCAGCACTGCCCATGCTGAAGCAATAGGTCTGTCTGTTTGAAACTAATGATCCAATGGTCCACAAATTGCATGATCAACAAACAGAACTATTCCGTGACTTCTTGTGTTGCTTTTTGAAACCAGAAATATTTAAATCAATGCCACCAAGAAAACTAAAAAATCCAGAGACATTCAAGATTGATGACGAAAAGAATCACCTGAGGAAGAAAGATATGTTTGTTGGTACCAAGGCAGCGGCAATAGTTGAATCATCTGATAGGGATCAATAGTTGAATCATCTGATAGGGATGACACAACAGTGTCATCATTTTTATTGTGTGTTCAAAAGTCATGCGTTGATTGTGCACAATACCTGCAGAAAAAGCTACCACTTGCTATTCCCCTATTGATGGACATGTCTGCTCTAGATCCAATTGTAAGAGGTCACTCTACAACTGCAAAACATCTGCGCTTATTGGGTACTATGGTTACCAATGTGCTTGAGGAAAATACGTCATATGATTTAGAGGTGCTTCATTTCCAAGTTGCGACTGGGTTACCTCCATGCCAGGAGGTAATCAGTGAGACTCGATAAGTGGTGGGCAAAAGTGTACAATACTGGTAAATTTCCATCACTTTGCAAAATGGCATTCGCCTTGATGTCTTGCTTTCATGGACCAGCTGTAGAGAGTACTTTCAATGCTAGGGGTGATGTGCTGGATGAAAGGAGTGGGAGAATAAAAATGACAACATACTCGGCAATACAAAGTGTGAAATATGGGCTGAGGGCAGAGGGGAAAAGTGCTCTAGAATTATTCAATAGACAAAATTGCTTGCATAGCCAAGTAAATTCAGTAGTCTGCCTAAACATCCGGGGTGCATACAAAATGTATACTCAAGAGTTGGCTAAGAAGAAAGAAGCAGAAAAGGACAAGAAAGCAAGTCTATCAATCTCAGTTCAAAATCTCCAAAGTAAACTAAAGGCCAAAATAATTCTTCAAAAAGCCCAAATCACTGCTAGACAAGCTCACAAACGAAAAATGGAAGCCATTGCACATAAGCATTCCACTGCAAAAAAATCTAGATAGTATAAAGAACGGTTGAAATTTGTAAATATATCCTGTTGATCACAACATCAATAAAATGCTTGGTTATAAATTCTTTGTTTCTTTATGTGTATATTTACTTTTATTTTCAATAGTTTACTTTTGTTGATTGATGCAAAGACTGATTTTTGCTCTCTATGTCTAGTAAAGACTGTAGCACTGTTCTCATTGTTCTACCGTGTTTCCTGAGTAAATAGTCTTTCAAAAGCTGAAGTGTGTGTATTTTGATCTCAAGATTAATGGATGGTTTCAATGAATATTAATGAATCCAAAAAGCTTAAAAACTGTTATTTAGACACAAAAAATCAAAATATTTTCCTGGGGGAGCATGCCCCCAGACCCCCTAGAAATAGGGTGCCTTCTGCACCCTACATTCATTGTCCGAATAATCTTCCTCCCTTCTCACAATTTGCCACTCTCATGCCTGACTTTAATTTGGAGAATTTTCTCATGTTTGGAGGAAATTTGTAACTAAATTTTTGATAATAGGATGACAGTCTGTCTGGTTATGCAACGAACTAGATAAGCACTCAAAATGAAAATGCTCTATATACAGCAGAAACGTGGTGTTGCAGCTGAACTCCCTATTTTATGAGATGGCAGAAAATGAGGAAATCAGCTGTTCAGAGAAATTGCTCTTTTTGCCTGAAATTGTTTTGAATAACAATAGAGTAGTATAGTGTGATCCAATTGACAGAGCAGGCAAAATTGTTTGTTGACATAATTATGCAGCACAAGGACATCTGATTTGTGGTTAGAAGGGTCAATGGTAGTACTGCACAAACCTTTTGGACCATGCCGCATTTCAGAAAATCACAAAAGTATTTCATGACGGCGCCATTAGCCTCCCTGTGGTTGAGAACAGTAGCAGCGATTGCTAATTGGTGAACGGTTGCCATGCAGGGGTTTTGTAATAACAAAACAGGGCATTTGAGAAGAAACCTTGAAGGAAAAGAAACTTCAATAAACTCAATGAATTGATTTAGGTTTCTTACGCGATCGTTTAACAAGATAGTGATTGTTTGAAAATGTAAGGTTGAGCCATTGATGTAAACGAATTGTGATTGTCCTACCTATTACAAAGACGAAAGAAATCATCCACTGTGTCTGGATGGCTTTGGAGGCCATTTTGTTTTGATAACACTTGGAAAGTAGGAGCTGAAAATGCCTGTCATAAAAATTAAAGAGAATATCAGAAGGGTTTATAAGTGGATGTCTGCTGCATTACATGAAAACCAGCCACTCATCTGTCATTCTGAAGAAAAATATTAGAAATAGATATCAAAAGTCATTGTTTAGTAAAGGTAGAACAGAAAGGATGAGGCCTCTATAATACCATTGAAGCATGTAATGTCAGTTATATCAGTTGATTTCAAATAGAAGGTGTTCACTGAATCAGAGTACCTAACAGAGCCATCTATAAAGTCTGTCTGTGGAAATACCTCCAAGGTGTTGTCAAGGGATCAACTGGAGCAGTGGTCAACTCTGATCAGTATCAACAGATGGTTCTGGCATATTTAAATTTAGCAAACTTTGAGTCAAGATAGAGTTAACAGAACGTTTTGCAAACGGACTAACCTCTAACATGGCAATCAACCCTGGTTGGCACGACGCATCAGAACCGTACTCATCAACCAGAATACTTGCCAAATAAATGAAACAGGAATGGTGACTACTTTTATACAAATTAACAATCTATAAAAAATAAATTATGAAAGATGGAATGAAAAGAGTATTATTTACAGCTACTAGATTAAAAGAGAGTGAAAATGGGTTACAAAATGGTCTTTAAGAACACGTGGTCACTCAAGCAGAGCTGAATTTCATTCTAATCAAATGGGTCTAACCTGTTCCACTAGTGGCTGAAGAAGTGTAATAGACGCTTTGCCTACGCAGCGGATGGCATACCTCAAGCATCTAAAGAGTAAGAACAACAGCGTTACAAAATAAAATCTCACTAAAAACTATAAAGATGGACAAGCCATCATTTCTAGACCTCGAAAGTGTCAGTTCCAGGTCTGTTGGTGAGCAACATTATACTTATCATAGGTGGATTGACTGAAGATTCAGCTGAGAGGAATAGATCATCAAGTCAGCAGAGAGTAGGATAAAGAAATTATAAAATTTTGATTTATTTTTACCGACAATATCTTTCCATTATACGTTCATCAGTATGATACATAATACCAATCTTTGATAACGTTGGCCAAATCTAAAAGCAAAATAAGTTTTTCATAACATTGATGTCCATGGTAATTAGAGATGCTAGCCAACCTCATGTTCATGTGACTTACATTATTCACAACAGATTGGCATGGATGCTCAGCACCTTCTGGAATATTGGGGGAAATGTCCCTGTGAAAATAAAATCAGAATATGTTGAAGCAACCAACTGAGTATTGACTGTCTGCCTGGTTTGAAAATGTGATGAGACTGTGGTAGGTTGATTCAAACAGCCTGAGATTGGCAGACAATCGCTATTTGATTTTGAATATCCCAACCCACATATATATGTTAGATACAGTAAATATCGGCTATAACGTTATGCTTCGGACCAATGAAAAAATAATGTACAAAGCGATTAACGTATTGGCCGATACGGTGGAAAACAATAGAACAATAGAAAATGACATAATTTAGCATGAATTATGTGGTTTTTGTTTTCTTTTACAATTGTATGTAGTGAAGCATTGAATATTTTGAGATTGCCTTTTATTAATACCAAAAGTGTCAAACTTTTTACAAAAGTTTGTGGCTATTAGCCCATGTATTTCAAAGGACTTTGAATAGAAAATAACGCTTTGTGCGATAATTTTGTCCTTCGGGACGTACAATCTTCAACGTTATGGGCGATAAAACGTAATAAACGATAACGTTATGAGCGATAATATTTAGTTGAAGATGACCGTAATTTGGCCGGGACTTTGAAATATCAACGTTATGTGCGATATAACGTACAATCCGATAACGTTATAACCGATATTCACTGTATCCTGCTTTGCAAACTTTTGTAATCAACAAAATGACCAAACAAACCATTGAGGTCCAAACGATTCAAAATGAAAAAAAGACCATCTATGATCTTTTTAATCAGATAATCAGTTTGGTGTCATCAATCATCTCACCGAAACACAGCTGACAGTCTGTCTAATGAAATGACAGGATCGGGCGACTTTGGCGTACCTCCGCCACTTTCGTTCAAAGCACACAACTAAAATGAAATAAATATAAATATACATTAAGTCAGCTGATAGAAATTGTTACCGTTTAGGATGTGGTTGTTACTTGAATTACCTTTTGTAGTGGTTCCATACTAATCCTACATAATTCATCAAGGTGCCGAGATATTTCATTGTACGGCAGCTGTGATAAAACCTCAGTTGTTCCTGATAATAAAAGTTAGAGATATGATATGATGAAGGTCTACTTTCATGTCTCTTTGAGAAACATTTACGTTGGCAGATACTAGTTATTTAATCGTATATATAATGTCAGTTTTCCTGTCCACTATATATATATATATAAGCTTATAAATCAATCCCTTGAAAATTTTTTATTTATTTTTCAACTTGAAGGGATCTAAATGAATCATGATAATCTGTTAAGAGAAAAAGTACTGGGTAACAGTGTGAGTGCAGCATTTCAATACCAACACACCAAAGGATCATTTTGTAGGACATGGACCAGTGTGACTCCCTACCTTTGATGACACCAACTGATGGCAGTTGATCCAATCCAATCTCATCAAATGCTTTACAAACCTGTAACAGTTTGTTGAAATCAAATCAGAAATAAGAATACTTCGAAACACAACTGCATCAAGAAAATTTGAGATTTTGTGTAAAAAAAGCTATGGAGTACTTTCTTGTAAAACTATTGTCATGGCGTTTTCTTGGTAACAAGATAATCTGACGCAAGTACCACATAAATCCTATCGATCTAGTGTCAATGTCTGAGCATCATGATTGTTTAAAAAAATAATGAAAATGATGCTGAAGATTAAGCATTCCTAACCAAGAACATCATTTCAAATAAAACCAACTATACAACCAGATTTCACGGATAGCCAATCAACCTCTTGGTCACAATATTGCTATGATAAAGGGTTTCAAATATTTACCTGGATTAAGACGCTATAGTGTTTTACTAGATGCGAATTGCATTTGTTACAAAATTTCTCCAAGGCCAGCGCAGCTTCATTGCATAACTTTTTGTTTTGAAAACCACTTAGAATATATTGGAAAACATTATCTAAAAGACATCAAATTAATAATCACAGGCAATAGAAAATAAACAGATCACAATAATGGATTGAATTGAAACAAAATTCAAAGGAAGGGAAGTTTGAAGAAAATCTGGAACAGAGGTAAACGATACATGTTTACAAATCAAGAATATCATGCCCTCGCTCCTACCTACAAATTGACTGTTTTCATTTATCCAAAATGATGCGTCTCCAGTAAGATGAAGTGCGGATTGGTGAACAGCAATGTGCGTGTCACGCGGAAGAGAGACAATTAGTTGCAACATGGATCCGATTGATTTTTCTTTGCTGTTGAAATTCAAAATTAGAAAAAGTGTCAAAACTCAAAATCAGATGTATATAGATGCATTGTGAATGAATAGAACAGATATCTCCAACCTATCGAGATTTTTGATGATGGATGAGAGCATAAAAAGATTTCCTTCTAGAACGTTCCATTGTAAACCATTTTGTGTGATTCCTTGTAACACCTGAAACACACGAATCAAAAACAGTTATCATAGCAACATCAATTCTTTGCTGATAAGAATCCTCGTGATTGACATCAAGATTTAAAATCACAAGAAGCTGAAACGGCTGAAGAAGAAATCCAAGCCCCAACCTGAGAGAAGCATGGTCCTGAGCCAACAACAAACACAACATCTTGCAGCAGTTCTGCTAAACGTAACCGGAAATCATAAAACTCATCTGAAGACTCAAGCAAACCATCCTAGAAACAAAAAAAGAAACTAAAGCAAGCAAATCCAATAACCAAATTGATGAAGAGGTACTAGGTTCATCATCTTTCACGTACGTGACCGGATTCCATGGCACAGTGCTGACACAGTGCAAATAACAATCGTTGAACGTAAGGATAAAAAAGTTGCTTAAGAGCTTCGTTTGATTCTCTGTAAACACTCTCCGCAAAACGATACCAAAAGTTAAATGTGATCTCAACAACCTTGAAAACAAAAGATCAATAATCACATGAGGTGAAAACAGAAAGAGAGGTTAGCACCGCAATGAGGCTGCTAAATGTGGTGATAATGAAAAAAGACATATTCATTGTAGTATCATTGAAGACGGTTTTTTCAGACATATTGTGTAATTTGTGTTTTTACCTCATATTTTTTGTTCTCTGCACACGATATCAGCATATCTAAAGTTGACAGACTTCCTGGGCCCTGAAAACACAACAGAACATTTAATCGCATCGTTTTTAAACACAATTTGATACTTCCTACCTGGTCTATAGCTAAATTATGTGCATAAATTACCTCTCCTGGTGAATGGACAATGACTGGTAAAAAGGATTCCGCCATTTCTGTAAAGATTCTGGCAAAATTCATTTCCCTAAATAAACACAAAAACATATGACATGTGAGCGTTAACGTGTAATGTCATGTTTACATTGTATGTCATAAAAAAAGAGACATCTACTTGTCAAGGTCGTCTGCCTTCATGGCTTTCTCAAACGCTGGTGGCAACATCGACACGAATGAGAAACATGCACTTGCCAACGGCATTTGTGCCTGCATCTCCTGAAATTAAAATTTAACAGCTTGTTAAAAGGTAGAATGCTTTTGTGTTTTGGTGTAGTAGATCTTATTATTGTTAATAAGATTATATGCACCTCGCAGATATAAAGCGCATTGCATATACAATCTGTTGCAGCATCGTGAAGTTCTGTACTAGTGTTCTCTTGCGTCTGAAAACAATGAGAGAAATTTTCATTATAATCAACCCACAGGCAGATGTAAGACAATTTGTGCTTGGTTTGAGAATATGAGATTAACATCAATAATATTGTCAATGTTCTAGAAATCAACATTTGGTGCGTTTAAGTCAACTTGACCAAATCAACAAGGATCATATTTCAGACCATCAGAGAAGGACTTGAGGGGCATAAACAGTCCAGCTATCCACACAAATGATTTATAACACTCAGAATTTGAATGTATGCATTATGTAGTCATGATTTGTAATCTGCCAGTTTGGAACAGTTCAAATCACCAAAAGCCTGGACTGATTGTAACTTGACGGCTGCAAATACCATGACGCATAAAAATTATAGATCAAAATTAATCAATTTAGATTCAGCATACCAGTAATTGGAAAGCAGATTGAAAAAGATTACTAGAAGCGACTAATTGTGGTGGTAATGACTGTAGCGTTAACCAACTTCCGACTGTTCTGAATAGCTGAAACAAAATGAACACTGGTACTGAGTAAGCAAATAAGGGAATGGGAACCGGCTACTGTGATGATGTCATTGTTTACCTTTGAATGTGCCTTTTCGTTCAGCTGACTATTTTCACTACATTTTACCTGTGAATTTTAAGGTAACATTTGAATTAATTCTGGTTTGGTTTTTGACAAATCTTTCTTGGCAACAAAAATTCAAAATCAAACATACTAGAAACTTCCAAACATCTTCAGAGCTGTTTCTTAACAAGTGACTGAATTCTTCACGTCTGTTTGCCCCTATCTTCATGATATCTCTTGACATCTACCAAGCAGAGCAAAATTGTAGTGAATTGAAAAAATTGAAAATACAGCAGCGATTGTCACACTAGAGCGTCAATGTTGACAACCATGACAATGACAGACAGTACCTCCTCTGGCAGCACCATTAGTATTTCCAATGCAATAGCCGTCAAATTATCCTTTATTCCAAGCCTAGCAAAATGATGAGGCAAAATGTAAAAAAAAGGGAAATGGTGCCACCTAACATTGGGATGGACTCTATATGGATAAGCCTGTTTAAGAGTGAAATCCCTTAGGATGGGGGGATGTTAACAAAAAGGGATGGTACGTTTCAGAAACCCTTTGGTAACAACCCCAAAGTTGTAGACGCGTATAAGAAACACATACTTTAGAATATTGAAGATGATATTTCATCATTTTAACACAATTGAAATAAAACTTTTTTATTGGGCTGAACTAAATGATAGATGAATGCCAATAAGAATGATAAGCAACAGTAGAGGATATGATATTGCCTACCAAAGGTATAATGGCACTACTCTCTTGTGAATAGTAGATGAGTCAAATGTCTAATTAGCCCAAATTTAAGAGTCTACTTATGCTAAGAGCAATAATGATCAGTAATTATCATGTCATCTTTCCCAAGACAATGTAGATCCATTTCAACAGGTTTCATGATAGATTGATGGTGTCAAGTCAGGACGTCAAACAAACAAACAAGCAAACTTTAGGTATCAGCCATGGTGTGTGCACTACCAACGAATTGGTACATAGATACTGTAACAAGCACGACTTGGATGTATGGAGGTGACAAATTGTCGTTTATGTTTTTTTAAACAATTCAACACTGTCAGAATCTTTTTTGATTTGGATAACATTAACTACCTCATTAAAATATCATTAACAGGATTTTTCCATGCAACACACTGGACCGCTAAATCAGCTACAGCCAAGCATAACTATGAAAAAGAACAAACAAAGGAGAATGTTTCTCACTATCAGGGCCAATTGATAAAATCATGAAATGACAAAATCATATATAATAAGAGTTTGAATACAAACTTGTGTGACAGTGGCATTTGACGACATATGAAACGCTTCCAGATGACCAAGAATCGATTCCATTAACATCTGAATAATAACATTAATAATTTAAAATGAGGAGGTAATGACTGACCCAACTATTGACTAAATAGAACTGCTTACCATGTGTGTGTGGATCGGTAATTCTGCAAAGTGATATTGCACCTAATGACAAACACATACGAAGATCACATAAGATGTTATATGTAAGAAAATGTCTGTAACAAAGTTTCCGTAGACAGCAAGGTCGTTAGCCTGCTCGCAGACTCTCCTGAAATTGAAACTCTGCGAAACAGTAGAGTCTGCTAAACGGCGGCCAAAAGCTTG
>JANVCG010084666.1:0-14801 GCA_025505365.1 Haliclystus inabai
ATCATAATAAATTCAAGTAAAAATTGTCATACAAACTAAAGAGTATTAATATAATTTTTATAATGACCAACTTAATCGTAAAAAAGGTTTTTAAGGCACATCTATCTTTCACACAAGCAATTATTGCAGCTTTAGAACCTAAAATAAAGTTCCAAATAGTTGACAGATGACTAGGTCTAATCTGTCGATTAGCTATGACAAAGAGATTTTATTTTCTCTCCACTGAACTCTGTAATTATCTTGAATAAAGCTTTGTTGATCTTTTTTGACGCGCGAGCATTCATTTTGAAAGGGTGTATGAACGATAAATTAGTATCATACATTGTCCAGAATGCAATTGGATCGCTGGGATCTACACCTTTCTCCCGTATATAGATGCCATTAACAATTTCAATCTCATTAAGATCATCAAGCATGCGTAAAACATTTGGAATTGCTATCTCAAGAAACAGTTGTCGGTTGCCACAGATTTCGAGTAAAGCGACCACCTGTTTCGCGTGCTTCGAAGGAACGTAAAAAAAGTCGCTGTATGATTTCCCGCACCTTGGCCTTCCATTACCATTTCGAATGTAATTATGTAACGCATTTGCTATGCTGTCTCTTCTGACATCCGTCTCATTCCCAACAATACGTATGAGATCTTTATACACCAAACGGCACTGAGATATCCCGTATTGCGTTCGCCACCAGTACCAATCATCGATCGGCTCTTGAAAAGCATCTTGGTAGAATTGCCTGTTGCCATAGCCACGCCACAATCGATTCAAATCGTAGTTCATCAGTTGCCACCAGTTGACTATCATATCATCGTTCACGTACAGATAACCTGCCGGAAAGAAATAACCAAATCTTTTGTTACAAAATGCCTTGGTAATGCTTGCATTCAGCAGACATCTGCGCAGAACACGGAATTGAGCCACCCTCTTATGTTTTAACTCCAAGGGGCCCAGATGATAATGAAGCAATGATGTGATTCACATTGCGACAGCAAAGGATAGTGGGATTTGTATGCTGCCAAATGTTTTAACGTGGTGATGATGCATTCAACTGTGGTTTGAAGTCTACTAGAGTGCCCAACATATTCAAAGCTCACAGCTGCGTATTCCGGGTGTAAAATGAGAACTGATGTTGAATGCAATAAACTGATGAGCTGACACCGACCTGATTTGCCAGGGTATTCTTTGATGGCCTGTTGCATGCATTTGTAACCGAGAAGACCTCCATGGCCGATGTAAAGATCATGAACCTCTTCGTGAACTTGTGAGCCGCAAAAATATATATGTTGAAAAACGTCTTTGTAAAACTTCTTCAAAGGAACTATGTTGGCGTAAAACGGAAAGTTGAATACGACAATGAGGAGGACATCGTTGAAGTGAACGGAAGGACAGGAAAAGTTTCCTATAGGTAAAAACACATGAAAAATGTTATGTTACTCTTAGCAGTAATGTCTTGTACAAAAATTAATAGGTACTCTTGCCTTTGCAGTGCGTTTTATAGAATGGTGAAAATTGAAATATTCAAATGTAGAGACACACCCTGTTGCTTCTAAATACCTTTCGGTTTTGGCATTTTCGTTTGAGGATTGATGGGTTCCGTTGTATTCCAACAGTTTTTAGGTTCGACATCTCTTGATATAGCAGGTTGTATTTGATGTGAGCTTGCAATCAAATCAAAACATATTAGCGTGATTACAGCAATGACAAAACACGCGAAAGTAAGTACAAATAATCTTTTATTGCTGTAACCTCTACTCTTTTCTATCAATAGACACGGCTGAAATGTCGGTTGTCCCATTGCTGGAAGTTGTGTGCAAATAATTTTTGTCAGCAAAGCAGTTTTATAATCAAAATCTTGGACAAATTGTCTGCGAATGTTCTTTATCAGTTCGATAACACATGGTCGTCCTTGTGGCTTACTTTCTCGAAACTGAACACATGGACGGGATGGGGACACTCTAGGTTGCCTGAGAACGATGGCGAACACATCTGTCAAGTCTAAAAATTACGCATTGTGAATGGTATTGAAAGTCGGCAAACTGTTATAAAACACCCTCTTTACTTGGCAACAGCCCGCACGCAGCAAATCGTACTTCAGGTATCCAAGACAATCATAATGAAAGGTCAAGTATCTTTGTTGCCAAGCTTTCACGAAATTAATGTAATTGAATAGAAGGAAAGTGATGTGATTGGCGGAGAGAGAGTGATCGAATGAAATGGAGACAATGTCATACATTTTGTGTTGGTTTCATTTCGTATCCATGGCAACATCAGTGCCACCTTATCGACTACATTGGAACCATTGACTATGCAACCAAGCGAGGCCGTGGTGCACAAAGCTGCAACGAGAGCTATTTGCATACCAGGTTTTACAATCAAAATACTAATCATAAGTTATAAATAATAATAATAATGGAAAACGCAAGCATAATAATCTTAGGTAGCTATGAATAAAAGTTGGTTTCAACAATGTAATTACTACATAGAATAATTAATATCTACAACAGTTCACAACACTATCATCATTTGGTATTAATGTTCCACTCCAGATGATACCAACTACGTCGCAACTAAACAGAAAGTCTTGATTATCAGAATCAGTTTCAAAATCATTCAAAGTTGTGGTGATATAATAATAATAAAACATATTTTGCCTATTTCAAAGTAAGAGTAGATAATTGTCTAATTAAAGTCGACACTGACCGTATAAAAAATGGTAACATAAACATTAATGATAATAGATACAATGATCGGGTAGTCAACCCAATAGATGCATTCTTTTAATAGTAGAAAAATTTGTAAGTCGGGTTTTCATAACCATTCTTTTGCATCTTGACAAGATGTTCACGCTCATCATCATCGTCCGTGGACACAATGACGTGTGTAGGATGACGCCTACGCATTACTAATGCAACAATGCTGCCAAGGATAATGACGAGGGCTCCACAACTGAGCCCAATGACAGCAGCAAAGGCGGCAGGTGATCTTGGGCGCTTGAAGAAATTCTTGTCAACAATAAAAGATGGATGATCATCATCATCTTCACTGTCATCTTCATCCCCTCCGAAAGGTTTGCCATGAGCAAAGTCTTCCCATCCTTCTGGTCTCAACGGGGAAGATTTAATGTCCTGGTCCGTTTTTGGTATCTCTTCTGGCATCTCGTCAGTTGGAAGTTGTGTGCCAACTCTCATTGAATCATGATGATCGCGTTCAGTTTCTCCACTTTTACCAGGAAATTCATCATCTGTGAAACTAACTGGTGTGATTTCTTCTGGTAAAGCTTCGGGGGAAGTTACCTAAACAAACGATAGGTCACATATTTTGATGAAATTATCCATTCACCTGGAAAGCGCATATTTTTACAAGTCAAAGTGAATCACTCACCCTTGGTTTAAGTACACCGCCATCGGAAGGAGTGGTTAGACCAAAGAGACTTGCAACATCGGGTAAGAAAGCCAACAGGTTGATGCTCTGGTTGACAACTGTGTTTAATTCTTGAAGGTGTTTGAGTAAACCTGCACGCATTGTTGAAGCCTTTGTGGGGTCTTGGTTGCGAATGTGTTCGAAATGCCTGAGACTGTGAAGACGATCATGCTCGCATGCTTGAATGAAACCACGTACAGCACTTAAGATCTTTTTAGGTGAGTGAGGTTTCTCTTCGACGGATGCAATGTAACTCAACATAGTCTGTCTCTTTTTGTTCTTGATATCAACACCGATGCATTTGGCACGTTCGTCTCTAAGACTGCTTCTCTCTTCTTTAGCTTCATCCTCCAAAGATTTTAGAGTCTCTCTGAATACTTGTAAAGTGCTATTCATCTTTCGCTCAGCAATTTTGATGTCTCTGTTTTTCAATTTCTTGTAGCGTGTTTCAGCCTCGTCCCATTCATCAACAACAGATGCAATTCTGGAACGATGGCGCTTTTCTAGGTCATCTTTCTTCTTGATAAATACACTGCGGTCACAATCTGAAATACAGCACGCATTATTTTATAACATATTGATCATGCCAGATTATAGATTCACGCCTTGGATCATCATCTTGCACATATTACAAAATATCACAAGTAAGCTTCGGCATTCCAATTTTCTGATTCTTACCTGCTGTTTCCTCTGGTAAGAATTCTTGTAGCTTTTCAACTGCATCACCAAGCTTCTCAGTATTAACTTGCATTTTCAGATTTTTTTTCGCATGCTTTTTGTGATGTTTATCTGGGCAGCAAACAAATTCAACACCTGAAAAAAAATATAAACCAAAACATAAATAAATTGAATGCAAATGTAGGCTAATGTGTTACAGGTGGACTGCTTATGTTCAACTCTAACACTGCTGTTCTAAATCGAAAGTCGCAGAGGCCTGACTGATAAACAGCAACAAGGTGTGACAGTAAAATGATAGGATGGATACCAAAATGGTGCAAGATTTATTCATTTAAAAAATATGAATCACAAACAAACTAAACTTTGAAATGGAAGCAAGTAGTTTAATTTTTAAAAATGAATTTCCTTCAATCTGTTCAAGTAATTTTTACCTGTGAATTTGTCAGTGTCACATCCAAGTAAAATTCCATACTCCTTCAATCTCATTTTTCCATTTTCGAAACAATTGTTTGCAGCACGATCTCTCCATGCATCATGGCTCATACAGGCAGAGGCATCGTGTAGATGACCAAATCGGCAATGTCTTGGCACCAGTAAAGCATCAGCTTCGTATTCATCAACAAGACATCGATAAGGTACAACTTTGTGCTTCTCGGCGCATTCAATTTGTCCAGGTCTACACCATTCAGTTAACTTGATGGCTTTATTTGCTTCTACGATATTTGTGATGTTCAATTGAGGATAGACTTTTTGACAGTATCTGGTGGAAATAAAACGGTGATAATTGTTTGTTACAAATGATACATGAATCAAATGTGGATGCTTTCAAAATGTACTAAACATTCAAACTTGAACACAAACTGATACTACTTTAAGAGGTGTTGTTATCAAGTCAACTTGAAAAGGATTGACAGAAGAGGAAACAAATTTTGAATAATTCAATAGAGTTCCTATCCATTCGCAAAGCTGAATTTAATGGAATTAAGGTTATAAAAATCCCACAACATTATTGTTGTACTACATTCTTTTCTTGTACATGCATGAAAACAGTGAAACAATAAATTTGAGGTTTTCCCTTGAAACTAAAACAAGAATGATATCCTCCAAACTAGTCTTTTAATATATTAAAAAAAATGTTTTTGAATGTTCAACAAAAAAATTCCACAAATCAATAATTTTTGATTGACTTGTCGAATTACATAACGTTTTCACTCAATATTTGACCAACGTAAAACAAAAATGCTTTTTAATTAGCTTGTAGGGCGTAAATAACCTTAATATCCAACATAAAATCTTACTTTTTAACTTCATTTTTGTCATCATCACAAACTGCTCCTTTCTCTTCATCAACTACCCATGAACCAGTTTTTTGATCAACATAGAATGGTACTCTACCACACTTCACAGCAACACTAGGTTCGTGGCCATTATACGACTCTAATACGTCAATAACGGATGCCGTTGCCTGAAACATCAATAATACATGTTTAAACATACATTTACTACAGTTAAAATGTGGGTAACCACGTTGTCATGGTGATGGTCACATGACAATACAGATGATCGCGAAATCATTTTAATGGTAAAAAATATGATTTCATTTAATAGCAGGAGAAACCTTGATTTGACAAGAACTGAAGATTCAACTGCCTCGCCAAGTTATCACAATGAGAATATGAGATTCCGTTTTTGAATTGAAAAGTAATTTTTGAATCCATTAGAAATAAAAATAAACCACAACCGCCTGAACCGAACGAGAGCATCCAGCGAGATACAGTACAACAACCTGCCAGAGATATCAAGACAATAAAACAAACTAGAAGTCGTGAGTATTGTCGAGCGATTCACGAACCCTTTTCAACAACAAGGGATTCGAAAACTGGTAAAATTATTGTTGAACAATATCTGGGAATTTCCGCATCCTTTTCTGCGGTTCTTCGGTTATCAAAATAATTTGGGATATTTTTATAAAAATAAGTTTTCAGAATTTAGAGAGATTAATGGCTGAAACAAACTCGGAGTAAAGCATTAGCAATTAAGAGACCTTTTCTCTGCTTGTATCGCAAAGTCCAAAGGATACGGTTTTAGTCTATGTGGGAAACAAAGAGAATTATTTTCTTTTGAAAGCAAAAACAGACGAGAATTTACTCAAGTAACGAACACAAACAGTTCAGCTGACAATTGTCTACTTCATTAAATCGTTGAGAAATGAAGCGCAGGGTTAATCGTAGCGCTAGATTAGAATGTTTGATTTCAGAGAAGAGTAAATCAAGTAGAGATTTACTGTAGTTTTTGCGTGGGTCGAAGTTCTGGCAAAGCTGCAATATCACACGCAATGTATAATAAACTGTTTGTAAAAACACAAATAACGTAGTTGTATTTCTTGAAAAGTTACAGATTGACGGCAATCTTCATTCAAAATGATATAGAAAATCCAAACTCAAATAGTTCGAAAAAACACAACAACTGTCTTGCGACCTCCATTGTGCATTGTATTTTATCGTTCATGAACACACACAAACATTTTACTGCGCCGAAGAATATTCACTAAGTTTGAAAATACTGCGGTAAATGGCGAATACATTGATCAAGATATTTAAAAGAAACGATTGAAATACGTGAGTAAACAAGGAATACCTTACGCAGTCATACACTGAGCGACGGACTATAATTTTGATAGTCACTATCATGGTTCGACACGCGGGAACGACATGGCCGACGCGCAAAAACAACGCAATTACGATATTTATTTTCAACTTACCTCCTGATAAATCAGGAAAGACAAAAACACCACCGCAAATTTCAACATTTAGAACTCGGAATCCAACAATAAATCCTCAATAAGAGTCCAGCTACTATAAAAACCACTAAATTATGACGATGTTCACAGTAAACAGAATTTTCCCTCGGTAAGTCTTTGCTCGAAATGGAAGACTTGATCGCTGGCGAGGTGAATCACATTCCTTCCCTTCCGTTAGCCAATCAAAATCATCAATAAATAAGTCTCGGGTTTCTATTGGCTGACAAGGTTTCCGTCCTATTGTCTAATCTTGCGCAGTCATCTGCAACTTATGATGCAAAGAACGGAAAGTCCCTTTTGTGATTGGCTAACTTCTGAGTGGTCAGTTCTGTCATCTGCTGTCTGAGATTCTTTCTTGCTCAATTTGGGTTGTTTCCTGCGAGAAACAATGGCGTCATTCTCAACGGAGTCGTTAGTTACAGTCAAACGTCAGAAAAAATCACAATTTTTATTGCCATGCTTTTGACAGGCCCTCGCTCTTTCTATTCAAAAGTTTAGTTTGGGACATTTTCTCAAGCAAACAAAACCAAATGTCATTTCGTTGAAAACAAACAGGAAGCATAATTTTAAGAGTAGAAAGAGAAATTGAACAATGGTTCATTGCAGTGGTGGAAAACACAGTTTGCGAAACAAAAGATTTGTGACATAATTCCTGTATAAAATCCACAGATTACATTTTAAAGAAATGCCTTGAGGGCTCTCTCAAGACCGTTTACCATCCGATTTATCGGCCTAAAGATGTCCAACATAAAGACAGACTGTATCTTTCAGCAGTGAAACTACCATTCTATAATGATGCTAGCCGATATTTATAGTTCTTAATCTACAGACAGATACACATCAAGTTATCCGATATTTATGTGCTAGAGGCAATCTTCAAAGTTTGAGAATTGCTTTTCAATCTGATTGCAATCCATTTTAATTCCTGTAAAGAATTGTTCCAATGTGATGGTTAGGGTGTGGTACTGTATGCTTTTGGGCGTGTGCCATAAGTTTAGATCGATCGGTGGGTCGCTCTGGAAAAGACTTTCTCATAAACTGTATCAGGTCTTGGTTCTAAATAAATATTGATGATAACGTGGATAATAATTTATTCTCTTACATACCAATTACAAAACACAAAATTGGAAGGCATTTGATTAAATCACCTGTTGAAAACACGAGGAAAGTTTAATCTGAAGTAGAGAATTAATGTACCTGTTGCAGATACGTCGATCAAATGTTGTACAGAAGAGACATGTTCATGGTTTTACAGAGAGACTATGCTCAAGTACCTATCATTATCATTGTGGTATGTATGCACCTGCTACACTAGAGCTGTCACCATCAACTAGCTGTGACGCCAAATTATCCTTTCACAAATCCATTCATACGGATTATAAGATGCAACTCTGCGAGGTGTTTTCTTT
Organism: Haliclystus inabai; assembly: GCA_025505365.1. NCBI lineage: Eukaryota > Metazoa > Cnidaria > Staurozoa > Stauromedusae > Haliclystidae > Haliclystus > Haliclystus inabai. Next base: position 8,307 of record JANVCG010084666.1, read on the forward strand.
TGTCGAATCGCCTCTTCAAGAATACCAAATATCTTTGAATTAGCTGTTGAGACAAAACTGTAAGACTACTCCATCCTGTTTTGAATAGCCTGCACGCAGGCTAGTTTTGACGTAATAAAACATTTCAATCAGCAGTAATTTGAGCAGTGTGCGCAGGAAAGAAATGCTCAAACGTAATTTATCGTAATTCAAATACAATTGTACGGTCGTCTGTACAAATAGAATAGCTGGCAAATAAAATAATGATGAAATAAACTTTTATTTTCAAAAATATATTTTGAAGCGGGTCACTTACGTTTTTCAACTATTTTTAAATAAGTGCGATGACGAAATGACTAAAACGATTGAAATGTGTATACAAATTGTGTCATTTACAATATAGTTATCGTCATGGAACCAATCCTACAAAAACCGAGAACAAAACGATATATGTACATTGAAATTTACAGAATTTAGCTTACGATTGATATGTATAGATATGTATCTAATGGTCTTTAGATTTAAAAACGTGGTCTAATTAAGCTGTCTTGCGGGCAGCATTTCAACTCCGTTCTTCTGTCTTCATCTTCTAAGAAGCCACAGACGTATCCCTTCAACGGTTCTTGCTCTAGATGATAAACATCGTATTCTCGACAGCATTTAGCACCAATACTTGTGTAGAAGTGTTTGGCTTGTGCATTCCACGCAGCAGAGATGCCTTCGGCGTATGCGCAATCCATTTGGGTGGCAACCTGATAAAACGCAACACAAATCAATCACAATGGACAGGGAATTAGAGCAAAGAGCGATCACCATGCAGCAGCAACAAACCTGGAGAACCGACGAAGGAATAAATTTGTTAATATTTTCTGATATTCGTAGTTGTTGGTAGAAGAAATTCAAGCACAGTTTCAACTTATTTTACCCTTCATCATAATTATGTACAACGCATTTTAACCGCGGTTCCGTTGAGCATTCAGATAACGAGAGCCTCATAACAGCAATACGTCCTACAGTTAAAGCTACAAATTGCAGGTCTGAAAGTCAGGCTCCGGCGAAAGGGAGAAACTAAAATTAGTAAATGCCATAGCTGAAGCAGAGTTCATGGACTTTCCTTTTTCCTGAGTTGCAAAAAAAATACCAACTATACACTGTGACTTACATTTGCCAACCTTCGAAGGAGTAGAAGGCCAACACCTCGGTCTGAATGAAATCCAAAATAAAAGAATCAGTCAGCATCAGGTTAATTTTACTAAATAAACGATACAGCCACTAGCTAAAACAGCTTACGCAGCCTCACATGTGTCTATCAGAATGAACGAGGCACGTGTTAAATGCCGCTTTACCGCCAAAGACAGGACCGGGGATCAGATCACACTTTCACTTTTAACGGTTTTTGGAAGCCTGCCAAGTTTGCAACCGGGAAGATATTAATTCCAAGGGACAACACAATGCACTATTTATTCATTTCGAATAGTATTATGCGAGTTTAACATCATGTCTTCAAACAAAGAAAACAATTTCATTGTTTCTTACTTCGGTACTCTGGAATTACAAGAAAATCGTCTAGGTATAGGATGCGTCCTTGTTTTGATGAATAACCAAAGAAATATGCAACATAACCCACAATCCTTTGCGTACCAGTTGCATTGTTGTTTTCTTCTATAAAAAAAAACAAATAATTCATCAATTCCAACCATCCTTCAACGGCCAATTTAATATTTACCAAATGTAATCTATAACTTCATTAATATACCTGTAACGGTTGCTTCAGCTACTAAACATTTGAAATAAGCTTTATCACCAAAACCATCACGCAGCAGAGCTTAAAAGAGAAAATTATTTGATATTTGAAAAGTCGACTATCAAAGGGAGATGATCACTCACAGTCAAAACTAAAATAAAACAATGTTAGTGTTTGGTCTATGTTCACCGAATTTCCAACGACAACTCTTCCGACATTGCCCCCTCAAAAATTAAATGATCCTGGTCACAGGGTCACATACACAGTGTTCCAGAAAGTCTTGTTGGTCACTTGAGAACTAACCTTCCTCTGTGTTGATAACCTCGTCTTCACTTTCAAGGTGGATGGATAAACACTAGAAATAAAAAATTTGAAAGAGCTAAGCCTCGTTTTCATTTCTTTCGTTTGCATCAATAGATGTGTGTATTTCGATATCTGGCGGGACCTTGGTTTATGTAAACAGACAAATTGACGTGCAAAACAAAAATTCCTCACATACAAGTGCTAATAGGATTGGATACATGGCGCAGATAGGTTGTGAACATTGCAATTAGATTATGTAAATAAATTGGATAGCATCAGCAACTCTTCAAATTAAATAATTATAAATAACCCAGGAAGAATACAACCATGCCACAGGTGAGTCCAGGACATGGGCCATCTTGACGGGGGTTGTGAAGTAGCTACAACACCAAACTACGCTGCAGTTTTGGCGGGTTGCATGGAAAACCTCGACTACAGCATTGCCATGGACAGCAAGACAGCTTCATTTCCACTTCCAAGTTGCATATTACAGTAATTATGTTGTGCACGAATTCAGATCTACATCTACGCAACGCAGCATGAAAGACAGCGAACATTGTTAAAATAGAGTACTAATTATTACATGCTGTGAAAGCAAAGCAGGAATTTTACATACTCAACGTAGATTTTTTGCATCATCTTTCAAACAAAAACAAATAATCAAGATATATTCTGATGCAAAAAAGTATTTCTCTTATAAACGAAGACCTGATGCCAAACACAAGCCAATATGTTTCTCGAAAACGAAACCGCAACAAACAGAATACTGTAACTTCCTAGCACACAAGTTCGCAACGGTATAACTCTGCACATCCGCAACAATCAAATTCGATTTTTGTACAATTTTTAATTGAATAATAAACTCACCTTGATTAGTTTGAGAATTGTATTGACGTCTTCTTCTTTTGCAACCCTAATACTGACTGATTCCATCGCTTGAGTTTGCATTAGACAGTATTCGAATTGTAGATTAGGATGCGGTTCAAAAGAATAAAGCAGTTGATTGATCCAATTAATGACCGTTCGTAGTTTCAAAAATTGTGAGTCTTGCGAGCGAAAGACGAATCAAGCTTCAAAGCAGAAGATCTTGAAGCAGCTCTGGGCATTCGAAAAATTGGTAGCAAAGACTTAATTAAGAGTACCTGGGTGGCGCTGACAACAAGTGAATGACAGTGATGTCAAGGGTAACGCATTTGACTATCACAACACTTTCAGCGTTTCACACGGCATCGCCAATGGTGAAGCAAGTTCCGGTCATTGCTGACGTCATCTTCACTTATGACTGGAATACCGTTGCCAGTCAAATGCGTAGTGCAAATAACGCAAAATAACTGTTGGATTCTACAACTGAAGTGCTTTACGCAATGATAGAAAAGCTGTTTGAGATTTAGCTGAGACTTACGAAACGCAATACGTCGAATTTTCACATCTGAATGACATTTTATATAATCAGCGATGATGAAAGGCAAAAGCAGTCTCAGCAGCTAATGATTGCAAGTCTTACCCATTTCTAATCTATCTGTTGGTGTTTTCATTGTATAAATCTGTGCAATAGGTAGGCACCGCGTCAAAGTATCTGAACCCCTGCACTGGGTGGCCACTGTGCATCTAATATGCACTGATATTTTTGTGTCACTTTTTCAGGAGAAACCAATAGTAACAAATCTCAAGACATTATTAACAATAAGACACTGTGATTTTTTCTTGATAAAAATTATCTACATTCTGTATTTACAAATCAATTCAATATTAAAAACCAAGCAAAAGCTAAACGTTATCAATATACTGGAATGGGTTTACGTTTCAAGTGAGGCCAGCCAATTTTCTCATGTTAGGTCGATCGAGAACAAATCGTTCCCATTTTGGTAAGAAATCGGCACCAACACGGCTGAATAGTTCTTTGGCGAGGGTGTTTTCATGTAAGGCAAACCATTGCATTCTGGCACAGCCCTCGTCTAACGCAATCTGGATGGAACAATAATCAGTAAGGAATTAGTCAATGGCTACTATCAAATGGTCATCAAGTGCTGAAAAGACGGATGAAAAAGAAAGACAAGTTGTGCAGCAGTCAAATATCCTTCCCTTGTTTAATTACGTTTTCAATAAATTTGCCACTAGCTACGATAAGAAGTTCTGCCTAATCAACAGCAAAGTGCAAGTAGAATGTTACCTGAGACAGCTTTTCAAACAGAGCAGTACCTATTCCCATCCCTAGAAATGATCAAACGTACAAATAGGATTACAATAATTATGTGGATGTAGAGTGAAACGATCACCGTGATCGTGATTGTGACCCCAAGGTGTTGGAAAAAAGAGATTTGGTGAAAGATTACATTTAAAAGGAAACAAAGCAGCCTCATTTGGAAATGAAAAAAATGAACACTTGCTATTTATCATCTTCCAGTATTTCAACAATTCAAAGGCATGAGAGTCATGTTTATCCAAAACATATATAGCATATTAGTGTTTTTATGACCGGATGCCCTTCCTGATGCCAACCATTGGTGCTCCGGCAAGGGGTTGAACCCAAGACCCTGCGGATCAAGGTCCAACACCCTAACCACTACACCACGGCACCCGGAACGGCACATAACGAAAGTTTTGACAGCATTTTTACATGAAATGGGGGATATCAGCCTTTCAGAGGAACTCTCTTTTGCCTGAACAAGTCCATTGGGAAGTAAAATGTAGAATACAGTTTTGGTTCCATTCTTAAACTCAACCATTGCTTGGATGACTGACTACCCCACCTTCTGATATTTTGTTCAAGACAGAGTTGGGTGTGGTGGAAGACGTCAAGTCCTGGTCCTTTGATCCTTAAAACTGTCACAAAGCTAGTAACTCACTGTCTGATCAATGAAACGCTGTCCGCATAAACTATTGAGGTTTGAAATCAGTTGTGGTGATGTACCTAGCCTGCGCGCAGACTCTGAGAATTTATTTAGGAAGAGTAGAAACTTTTCATAAAAAAACTCTCAGAATCTGAGCGCAGGCTATGATGTACGATGATCTGCATAAATTATATCTATGGTTCAAACCAACCAGACTCAACTCAAGGCATCTGTCAGCAAATTTGAAATCGATTTCCAATGGAAGCAAGAAGACTAAAACTCGTTCAGATTGATAGTGGCTGTGACAAGGGTGTCACAAAATGAGCGGTCCTTGGAATCATGTTCTGGGGAGGCAAATTAAGATTCACAAGGTTGAAGCCTGGTGGAAATTTATTCCCAAAGTTTCATTGTTCTGATTTCGATTTTCAGGAGGCTTTACCTATTGTGAATATAGGGCTCTACAAGGTTAGAAACTGTGTTGAGTTCTGGATTTGATATTGAATCATACAAAACGTTTATGTGATCCAAACAAAATAATGATAGCAATAGCCTACCACAAGTGCACGGATCCTTAATCTGGAAAATCCAGATCCAAACCGGATCCAAACAAGACAGACTCAAATCCTGGTTTAAGTCTTAAAACTTGGCAATTAAAGGATCTAAGTTGGCTATGAAACAAATTAAGCCCTAATTACACAGTTTAACAATACATAGTCTCAAGGCACTTCTAACACAGAAGTTGGCTTTCGTTCTTGAGATGATGATTTTTATTCATGTGTGATTTGTCTGGCTGAAGAGACTCCAATTTTGTGTGATTAGCAACATTTGGTGCCTCATTATGAATAAGCTTTGAATCTCGATCTCAAGGTATCAAGGATATAGATCCAGATCATGTCAGATCCTTGTACCGGCATCTGGGTCCAGCCTACCTCTGTGGTCATTCGATACAACAAGATCCTCGACATCCATCATCCTTCCTTTCCAAGTTGAGTATCCCCAGAAATACATGGCGTAACCCACTAGCATCTGTTTGGGTCCTATACGAAAAAGCAAAATCAAAGAATAGATTAGTTAATTACAATAGTAAGCTCATTTCAATCAGAGTGGAAAGTGTTCAAAGAAAATCTAAAGCGTGACATTAACTGGGATCAATTATGTAGATTGATGCACTGATGTATTTTCTGAATATTTAATACAAAAAATCAAGGTAGAGAGTTGAAATAAATGATCCATTGGCTTGCTGCTGGAAGAGCTGTGTTACATTGTCATCATTTGGCCATGTGAAAGGCATGCTATTCCAAAGACTCAGTGTAAGTTTGCTGATGTCAAAGATGTTATTACTAATGCAGTAAGCCCAAATACAATATTATCAGCAAAAGCAAAAGGACCAAACTCCTCTTACAAAGAGCTGTGTCTACATTGTTGGTGGAAGCTTGACACAATTTGATAACTCCATAATCTGAATCTTGATTTCCATAATTTAATGAATGATGCCTAATCGAAGCCTACATTTGGTTAAGTATCAGTTTGAACTCTAAACAAAGCCTACATCAGTGTTAAGCTTCATACCCTCAACTTCTGCAACAAGGCATTCATAAAATTTATGATCTCCAAAACCATCCTTCAGTAACGCTAAAT
>JANVCG010084776.1:0-16072 GCA_025505365.1 Haliclystus inabai
ATTTTTGCGGATCTTCGGAACGGGGAGACACTCTAACAACTGCGTTTTATCAATAAAGGCAAGCGGTCTCAACTGAATAGATTGTGTTTGGACGCCCTTTCGTCTCATATTCTTGAAAATCAGTAGCTATTAAATCTTGAATGCTGTGAATTTATTTCATTTGCTATGGTTACCAATTGTTCTTGCTAGCGGTTCAAGATGCTTAATTGTCATGGGCATGCACTGTATGCTGTCCACTGATAATGAGTGACATTTGACATTGTTACATCCGCAGACATTTCCTACTCCCGCTGCAATATACATCATAATGCAAAAGATTGATAACCATCTTTGAATTTTCTCTGAATCTACAGACTATACGGTTACCTAGAATGTGAATACCATGGATAGAAGTAGACAGACATGCGAATATACATTTCTTAACGTCATAATAATTATCCACTTGCGGTTAAAAATAATAGAGTAATGCCAACAAAGAATGCGTAAAACAATAAATGTGATGGGCGGTCAAGGTCTTTAACAACAATCCAAAACAACACATGAAACAATGGGAACAATAGGTGAAACAAAAGAGCAATGAAATCAACCTGCAGTCATTCGGAAACGCCATTGTGTGTAGATTGGATGGTCTATAGTCACATGCCAATTGAGTCTTTTTAACTTTGAGAGAGTTTGATAACAAACTAATACGGATTACAACCGCTAAAGACACACGTGTTATCTCATATGGTATTACTACTAAATCAACATGAATAAGAGAAGACCAACAGATTCTAGTAGTTGTATAGTAACATTATCATCAACTCAACATGATTTAGCATTAAATAAGGAAGAATCGAATGATGATCAAAGTATTGCATCTGATGAATCTACTGGTGTTTGCTGTCGCATATGTTTGGATGGGAATATCCGTGGATACAAATTAATATCACCTTGTCAATGCACTGGTTCAGCATTATACGCACATGATCGATGCATTCTGAAATGGTATTTAGCTACCGGGAAAAAGACATGCGATATTTGTCTAACGGAAATTAACATTCATGCACAAGGCACAAGGCCCATTCATAAGGTAATAATCTAATTGATATTGCTAAACGTTTTATCTCCGTTACTTTTTGGGCAGATTTTGCTTATCGCAAGAGCTAAGAATTGATAATTTACAGTCTCTTAAAGGCACGTCATTCTTTTTAATCACCAATTTATGTTCATTTTGAATGCTTTTAAATTAAATGAGGATAAATTTATTAATTAGGAACTTACTGAGTTTTTGATGTTTATAACGATTTTATTACCAGCAGCTAATTAGCATTCGTTGCTACAGATGTTGCTCATTTATTATAGATATAATATGTAGGTATCATGTTAAGCAAACGTTTAATATTATCATAACCATAGCATTTGATATTTTTATTCATTTTTTTGTTGAACGATTTTGGGGCCCAGGCGGTGTTAAGCAGCAGGTGTTCGGTTGTCTGCGCAACCCTTCGGCGCGCACATTGTATGACATAGTCAAAGTGTCTAATCCTTTCAACAATTATTTTCAATTGATTGATCTTATCATTACTAGATATATTGGGACAGTAACCTCAGCAATTATCTTTAATCTATTTTCCAGCTATGATATTTCAATCATTTAATTTGATTTCTTTTGTTTATAGTGGAAGCTACCGAAACAATCGAGTAACGTGGTCGCATCGTTATTTTTGACATATTCCCTTCTGCTCTTGGTATTTCTTGTTCTTATTGGCTGGGTAGCTGCACAAAGATGCCTTACTCCTGTGTGTATTTCGTTTTATGTGATATCACTTCTCTCACTTTCCTATTTTATTTACTGTTGCGGTTGCGGAAGATACATGAAAAAGTACAGAAAGTCATTTTTCTTGACCAATAAAGCATGGAAAGTTGACGAAAGAAAGAAAACAGAGGCTGATCAAGCATCTAAAACCAGTGTAAAAAAACCAACAGAATCACATATGCAGAATGAGAATGATCAGTGTTTCATTGTACCGTCATCATCATCATCAACTATTTTTGATAACCATGGTTATAATAACGAGCAGCCTCTTTCTGATAAACTAGTACGAAAAACGTCTGCTTATTCAATGGATGCCCATGAGATAAAAAATGAAAAACAAAATATTTCGTTGATTGCATATCGAAAAACATTACCTATCATGGTGCCAACTCCTGATTATAACGATGGACGGAAAGAAAGAACTTGAATCGCGTGTTGTATTGTGAATAGAATCAATGACACTTGCCGAAAAACATTATTGTATTGGGACCCAATATTGGCTACAATCCAATTGGAAATGTTCGTTTTTGTTGAATTCTAGATATAATTTTCAGCAAAATAGAATGCAATCACAACAATTATGGCTGCATATACATATATCTTTATCTGTAAAATAGATTTCTTTAGTATTGTTACTATGCTAAATATATAAATACATGAATTCGTAGAGTTACAATTTTAACAATTTTTATAAATATTTCAAGATTTTAAACTATCAGTATTCAATTTCTTACCACGCTTCCATTCTGCTCTGATTTCTATAGGTCTAATTACGTCCATTGAATTAACTGACATCCAATATAACTCAATTGATAATGAATTTAATTGTTTCTAAATCAGTCCCCAAACGTCACCTCATCAAGCAGCATCCAGGTGGCCCTTCATCATCAGCTTCCCCGACTCCCCTCTTTTCAAAACGTTCAACTTTGTAATATAATATTCCATTACCTAAAAGCACACTTTTTTTGTGCTTCCACATCACTTTTATCTGCATCAGTGTGCAATTGGTACTATTACGTATGGTCATACGACAAAGCTGTGAGGATTCTATTTACTATTCGAACAGTTTTGCTGGTTATTCAAAGCTTTACCAGATAAGATACCCACTATTCAACATGAGGTTAAAATACTACTTTGTACCTGACGACAGAAGGCCGGGTAGAAAGAGCTTGATTGGAACGTTTGAAAGACAGTCTGCAACCATGGTTACTTGCTAGGACCCCAAATAGTATCAACATCATCGTCATGATTTATTCAGTGCACTACCTCATAAGCGTACAATGTTTTTTCACAGGACTGACTCAAAATGACCGCTATATTAAAAGTTATTTTTACTCAAAACGTCGATTTTGCAGATTTTAAAGATGCTAAATAAAATTTTAAAATCTCCTTTTTAAATCTACAAAATCAAGATTGCGAGTTAGACTATCTTGGTTCTTATGATATTGTTAAAGTTTATGAACTTACTTAAGTTTCAGGGAGTTAAGATGAATCTAAGATTACCAAAGGGCGATTCTCTGCGATTTAAGGACTCACTATTCATCGGAAGAGATGTTTGGGCTATTGATTTTAGTCAACAAAAAAGTATTCAAGACGTGGGGACTGGGGGGAGGTTTCGAGTTCAAATTGGCACACCCCTATGTCTAAAACCTCTTACATATAACCTGTAGTTCATCTGAATTTAGATAGAACGCATGCCGTAATAGTGTTCAGTAGTCGATTCGAACATATTGAGGTGCTATTGTCTCGTACACACACAAAAAAATCATACAGTACCATAATTATGTTTTGCGTTCTGCAATTCTATTTTACCTACGTAGATCCCCTTATAGGTCTAAGGTATGTATTTATTTTCATATCAACATCTTTTATAAGCAGGAGCATAGACAAAGCTAACAGCTAGTCCTACAAGCTACAACCGTGTCTGATGTTAAACGATTTGTGTTTTCTAGGAACATCCGACTCGTTATTTAGACGCTATAGCTTTTTATTGGAAAGTTTCAAATTCCCGAATACCTATTACAAACAACTGTTGTAGACTAAGACAAAAAATTTCGTATGATGTTCCCTATTGATCATATAATTACCGAGCTGAAAAGTTACTCGTGGTACAAATTACGATTCGATATTTATCCTGACGGACTAAATCAATATCATTTTTGTCTTCAATCGTGTCGTGTCATTCGCCAAGGGAATGAATTACCCACTGAATCAGTGAAGACTAGAAACAGTAACATATTTTAATATATGTCTGTATTAACCATTTGAGTTGACGAATTAAAATACATACATAATTAATTAAATTCTAAGATATTGAAATTTTAGGGTACAATTTTTCTGTTTTTATGAAAATTTTGGGTTAGTGTGCTAAATGTAAAATGGCATCTCCCCGTCTTATATTGGCCAGAGAACCCCCCCCACGGGTGCTTAAATATTATGTGGTATTTGAAATAGCCAAATACCTGATTGCGCTACTAATAAATGCTAATAAAAGTCAAGGTTTTAAAATTGAAGCTTCTAACTGTGCGGAAGCCAATCAATTAATTCTTATGAATTGCATTGCCGCATCTACGTCCAAATGTCTTTAGTATGAGTAATCTCTTTTGCATTGATCCTTTGTAAACGACAAGTTTTCAAGGTTCGCACGCGATCGATTACCAAAGAAAAATAGGAAGCGGGTTCTAAGAAAGATCGTATTCTGTATGTTGAAAAATGGATAGGCAGGTAGCCCTTCAGGGAAGAATACCAGCAGTTAGGAGCATAATGGCATCCATTTAGGCCTTTGCAGGTGCGTATCTGTGTCCCATCTTCTAACAAGGGTCAAAGTCTTGCAAATACCTCATTTTCATGTTGGTAGGGACGCAAGCGCCTCAACTTTGGTTCCTTTTTCGATGCGCCTTTTGTGACAGAAGGATGCATCACCATTTCCTTTGATTCGAGTCGTCAATTATAACTGGTGAACATAACACTGTTAACTGCCTGCGTTATGGTGAAACAAGCAAAGTCAAATCGGTCTCTCGATCGCTCCGGAGATGTCAACACGAACAAGAACGAGTTAGGTATGCCAATTATTGTTTGAGATTCAGCTGTTTGGTTTGTTGATTATTCACCTGGTGACCGTTTCAACTGTAACAGCCCTCGACCGCTTCTCGACGATGCGCATTGTCGCAGACAGGAACAACAACTTCACAATACAAGGCACATGACTTTGCTTATTTAGTGTTGTGTTTTGTCAGGTAGAGCCACGATGAAACCGCATGATGTGAACTAACTAACCGAAGCCCCTACCTACGTTTGTGCACTTTGCTCCCAATGCAATGCTGATTATAATATGTTACACAATTTGTATGGCAACCACGGCGGCTATTAACGTCACAGTAATAACTTAGGCAACATAATATTTCCGTGTAAACTTTGAAACTTGAAGCGATTTGCACTTGTGACTTTAAGTTGGATAGAAACTCAAACATTCTGGATTTGCTGTTATTAGAACAACAAACTGATTTTGGTTCTATCAATTCTATGGATTCAGAGGAGAGAAACAGCGTTGTAGCCAAAGAGGAAGAATTTGAAACGTACTTTCAAGAAAAAGTTGAAATCCCAACAACTTACGATGGAGAAGAAAAAAGTTATGGTTTCAGCTTTAGGAAATTATGGGCTTTTACTGGTCCTGGTTTTCTTATGAGTATTGCTTATTTGGATCCTGGTAATATTGAATCTGATTTACAACAAGGTGCTGTTGCCAAATACAAGGTATGCAATCTTTGATAGTGCAACAATAGGGCATTGTGTAGGCTTACCCACTAAACCTTATTCAGATAATAAGACTATGAGAGTTCCTTATACCCGAGACTATTGTGGCCTGCAACTGCCATAGCACAAACGTTAGAAAGCACAGTCAGTAAATTAAAGGCAGTGGATAAGCTTACGACAAGTAAGCTTAGTGCGTCACGCTTTCCAGTGCTAGGCTTACGTAAACGTTATGCGCATGCGCAGAGTGAGCGGCCGCAGACTAGGACTGAATCGGTGTTGTGTTTTCTGTTGCTTTGTTTCCGCTACGTATTTTGGATATTGGAGCAGGAAAATTACACTCGTTTTTGATCAAGTTTTCAGTTTCTGAGACGGTTTTTCAAAACTGGATTACTTTCCGTTTAATGTTTTACTAATTTGACTTATTTGATTACGAGACACAGTCTACGTAGGCCTGATCAGATCATGTGAAGGCGCGTTTCGCTTTCTTGCTTGATACGATGACATGCCATTTCTTGCCAGCAGGTTATACAACAGAGTGATACTCCATTGCACCAACATTATTATTAAAAAAAAAAGTACCATACTATGTTGAATCTTTTCGATTATTTTGATTACATCTTGAAATAAATGCACGAGATCAAATCAAGCTGAGTTGCAATCGTTAAATCGTGACTTTTTTCGCTAAGACCCGACACTGAAGAACGAAGCAAACTTTCACTTTCTTCAAATAAATTCTCTGGAAAGTACACAAAACTATGATATAAATACTTTTTCAAATAAAATCAATGAAGTTAACTCAACTTGGAACCCACAAAATGCCAACATGGGATCATTCTACCAACTGCTGTCAATAAAGAAATGTGCGCGAGGATAATACTTGACGCATGCGAACGTCGTTTACGTAAGCTTAGCGCAGGGAATAAAGCTGACGGTTGGCGTAAGCTTATCCACTTTGTAAATTAAAATGCAGCATCACATTGAGTTTTGTCACAACATCATACAAAATCCCCTGGTACAAGTTTCTAAGCTCCACAAGACCACAACGCACATTCAAAACACTACAGAATGGATTTCATGGTGGAAGGTGAGGTGACACGGAACTGTGATACCACTGTTACAGATGGTGAATAGGATAACCCTTCGCCACAATCCTAGGTTCATAAATAAGCTGAATTCTCTGCTTGTATTCAACATTTTTCTGAGGTTAATTACATTCCAGCATTTTTAAAACTGGTTGAAACTGGTGATTATATCGTTCCTATACACTGTATCTATTAACGTGATTGTACATGGCAGTTGTTTCACTTGACGTCAGTCATATAGTTTGTAGATTACTGTGGAGTTTTAAAATTGGTGCAGTGACATTTTTAGTTATTTTGTAAAAAATGTTGATGTGCTTCAACTTTTCTATTGTTGACTGTATCTCGTGAAGTTTGTGCCGTGGCAGTTTCAGATGTTACCCCTGGAAAGTTTTCGCACGGAAAGGAATCTAAAAATAGGAAAAACCATGATTTGGACGTAATTTTGCTTGGCGAATCGTTTTTGATGAAATAGTTAGTATTGGGCTGACAAGACACAGACTTTTGAGGAGGTTATTGACCCTGGCCACATATTTTGTTTTTAGATTTGGATTATTCAATAGTTGATGGTGTTAAATATGTATAATTTGTATGGCTTTCGATGATGTAAGATAATATTTTTGGCTTTTTAAAACAATTGAAAACACTAAATTTAGTTTCTCTATCTCGACTCATATCTCATATCTATCTTGGCTATTATATCTTGCTTGTAGCCCTATTGGATTGTCTTTAATTTACATTCTGCTCATAACAACTTGTTTGTGTATGTTGTACTCCTATAAAATTCTTGAACTGTTCCCTTCTTTGTAACCTGATATAACCACGTATTCAAATATGGGAATATACTAGAAAAGCAACTGCAATATACATAAAATTTTTGTTTGGTCATAGTATAAGTAGGCATAGCCTACATATTGGATATGCTAAAGGAATCTATTTTATTGATAAATTGATTTCAATTTGATTGCTAAATATATCAACAACAGCTAATGACTAATAATAGGAATATCAGCCTTGTAGGCAAGCAATGGTTAACCTACTTTTTGTAACCAATCCTTCACCTAAATTTGCCATCCAGATTTCACCCAACCAAAAGCACAACATTAAAAATATGCAATTCATGGATTGGTTTTGCAATAAAATATACCATATTAGATATAATGAATACAAGTTTGAATCAATTATTAACAAGGAAAACAAATCAATCAAATGAAACACCGACCAGCAATCAAAGTAAATTACCTTCGGTGTTTGTCTAAAGTACAGCTATAAATGGATATTTTTCCAAGTATCCTTTAACGAATTACGCGTAGCTTTGTCTTCCTTTAAGAACATCTCAAAATTAACAATATATTCTAAAGCACGAACATATGATCAACAATATCCAAATCAACATTGAAACTAGATCCAGTTTATTCATAACTAAAAAAGGAAACTTGGTTTATAGAAATATAGCAATAATCAAACTAATTTTAGATACAAGAACTGGACGTAGTAAAACCTCAACAAGGAACTAAATATCAATAACTTTACTTCTCATAAGTTGCTGTGTCATTGGCAACCAATCGTCTAAATGCTTAGTTTGATTTTTGTTATGAATTAACAATTACAGTAGCGCCCACATTTTTGAAGAAAACTTAATGTGTTCATTCTTCCCAATCTGTTAACCAAGCTCTAATTATTGATTTATTGTTCAATTTTCAGCTATTATGGGTCTTACTACTTTCTACAATTATGGGTCTGATGATGCAAGTAAGTTGAGTAAATCTCTGAAACTTTATTGTCAAAAGTAAAAATAGTGAAAAAAAATGAATCTCCATTTTATTTCAAATGATATATTACCGACTCTATTGTCACTTTCATTGTATTCCTTGGTAATAGCAATTTCCAAAATGTAGTGATAAACAGCGCAATCATGTATCACAGTATTAAATTGAGTAGAGCTATCTATAGTCATGCATATAAACATTGTCTTGTTCTCTGCAAGCAAATACAAACTTCGCCTCTTATTTGTTTCAATAGCGTCTTGCTGCTCGCCTTGGGACTGTTACTGGTCTTCATCTAGCAGAAGTCTGCTACCAGAAGTATCCCACTATCCCTCGTGTAGTTCTCTGGATTATGGTTGAGATAGCCATTATTGGTAGTGATATGCAGGTAAGAAGTGTGCTATTATTGGTAGTGATATGCAGGTAAGACGTGAAATTTTTCCATTTTTGCATCAATTACCAAATCAAGAAATCTCAAACCTTCCAGTTGCCTAATCTGAAAGTGACCAATCAAAGGGTATTATTGTCCGGATATTGTTAGAGAAGCAAGAGTCCTTTTAATTTTTTGTGGCTGTTGCAGCTTTCAGTAACCATTTCTATTTTTGATAGCTGTTTTCTGTAATTTTTTATTCTCAGGAAGTAATTGGAACAGCCATTGCCTTTTATCTTCTGTCAGATGGAAAGTAAGTATGTCAGTACTTCTGATGACCACTCTAGGGTCTGATATGGAAATCTGCAAACATTAATCTGCTCATTCTCGAAACGGTGATATTTATTATTTATTTAATTTTTTTGCTCCTTAATACCATTTAGCATTATAAACAGTAATGATGTAACCCTAAATCTAATTAATATTATTCTGCTGATAGCCATTGCGATTTTAGTGTTCTCGTACCTGTTGCAATTGTTTTTCAAATTAAATGTATAAAAATATCAGGATTTTAAAAATGAAGTGCCAAAAGGTTGCAAAAAGGCTCATACATTAGATAATTGATTTACAGTAAAATCATGTGATTGTAAACCTTGCTTATTTATCCAATTATCGAATGTCTAATTGTACAATTCAACATGGAACTATAAATATTTGAGACCTTATTTTACCTACTTCATTGTGATCAACCTTGTGTTGCAGAATCAAAATTTATTTTGGTGTCATGATTACAATTGTTGATACATTTGTCTTCCTTCTCCTTGATAAATACGGTGAGTTTCAACTACAAATGGCTACATACTGACTACAATGTTACAGATAAATTTCCAATTAATTGTTGTTTTATTTATCATTCAAGGTTTACGTAAACTGGAAGCATTTTTCTGTACCCTCATAACAATTATGGCTGCAACATTTTGTTATGAAGTGAGTTTCTTTTCCAATCCAATGCTACTTTTTTGATTTTGAATCAAAATGAAGGAACGGATATGACAGAACCTGTACATAGGAAATAAGTGGCAGCAATATCAAATGAAACCTAAAAGCCAAGTTTATGAGCCTTACAACAAATAGAAGCTCTGTTTGTCAAATTTTGTTGCACAGTTTTCTTTGATACATCATCGAGGAACAGTTCCTTGCTAGCTTCCACTTTCTTTTTATACTTACCCATCATCAGAAACTTCTTCAATCCAACATTTTCAGAGAAACAATAATAAATCAAAAACTCCATAACTCGTGGTACCATTCAACCAATATCATCACATTTACCACGGACAATGGTTGGTGCATATGTTAACCACTGCATGATACAAAGCATATCTAAAACAACTACAGTTTTGTTAGATACTTTTTTATTCAATGCTTATGTACTTCTTTTAGTATATCATTGTCGATCCCGATCAAGTAGAAGTTGTCAAGGGGATGTTTGTTCCTGGTTGTTCTGGCTGTACATCTGATGCAACAGTTCAGGTAGGCTGTGACCCAGAAATGTATTGGCTGTATAACTGATTTCTTGGACATCAGCTTGGAAACTATCTCTTCTTCTTAAAAATACATTTAGGCTGTTGCCACTGTTGGTGCTGTGATCATGCCTCACAATTTCTATTTGCATTCTGCTCTTGTAAAGGTAAGTAATCTATTAATAGTTATGTAATTCGAAGCAAGTTTTTCATTGCAAACTATTTTGTGAGCTAACCTAGCTAATCAGATAATGAGTATGTAAAATTGTTCTATTTTATTTTCAGTCTCGAAATGTTGATAGGAAGAATAACAAAGCAGTCCGAGAAGCAAACATGTATTATTTTATTGAATCAGGTTGGTAAGGTGTACTTCAAAGTATTATACAATTGAGAAGTATCTGCTATGGAGTCTGGAATGCGATGATCTGCAGGCCCAACTGTGTCAATCATGAACATCTGTAGGGGCTTTATCAGCTATATTTGGGATTTGGATAATAGATTGGAAAATTGTTTGTAAAAGAGATTTGCTGCACTGATTGTATGCTCAATTATTTGTTTGAAAAGAATTGTATTACTATGTGTTAGCAATAGAGAAACTGTGTTTCCATGGCATTGATAGGCTATTATATATGGATAGACAGGGACATTTTGTTATCAAAACCTGGAAGGGTGTTAGCACTGTCTTGATTAATGACATTAAATTTGTTCTTTTGAAGTGAAAGGGTGGCCGTGTTAAGAAAATCCTCGAAACATCAAACCCCGATTCATAATGATTGCTTATTAAGTTATTATACACTGTGTAAACTAAAACTGCTGTATTTACAACAAATTGTTTAGGTCTCTCTGCTAATGCTTTTACGATGTTTGATATCCTTAGGAATTGCTCTTCTGGTGTCATTCATCATTAATTTGTTTGTTGTATCCGTATTTGCACAGGTAAATAGATGAACACATTTTTAAGTTTAAAAAGTTATCGCTAAGTCGTCTTTGATTTCTCTCCAGATAATTCATTACGTCTTTCTGATTTTGAATTTCAGGCATTTTACGGAAAGACATATGGTGATGTCTATTCAAATTGTCTACGCCATCACAACCCTCATGCAAGCTTATTCAATAGAACAGTAAGTTTTGATAAAAAAATAGGAACTACTATTCAAACAGTTGCGAATGGCTATGATCATTGGATCTTGATGGTGTTTATAATTTATTTTCAAGATGAACGAAAGCATCCCAGGAAATCTCTTCAATGGTGTAAGTTACATTCGATTGTGCAAAATGTATCAAATGCTTATTTTATATCCTGCTAGTTTCTAAAATACATGAGGCTTATTGTCTTTTACTATTTTGTATTTTGAAAACTCTGCTCAAAATTATTTCCTATAATTTCATATGTTAGCTATTCTGCTTTTTTCTTGATACAATTCATATGTATGAAAGGTAAACATTATTTTTGAATTTGTTTTTCATTAGGGTATATTCCTTGGTTGTCAGTTTGGTCCAGCTGCTATGTATATTTGGGCAGTTGGTCTTCTTGCTGCAGGTTCAAGTTCAACAATGACGGTGAGAAACTATGTTGTAATGTTTCTTAAAAGTAAAACTTGAGTGTGATTGAAAATCATTTTGGATTGGTTTTTTTTTGGGATTTATGCTCATTCCGTTTTTATCTATCAGATCATTTGACAGTTTAATTGTAAGGGGTTTCAAGAAGGGTTAAGCGTATCTATGCACACATTTTTCCTTGATTGTCTGATGGCATATTGCTTCAAGCCTGCAGCAACTCAAACATTCTTTATGTACAATCTCACGTCGATTTTTCATACGAAAAAATTCCTTTATAATCCCAATCTACAAGTTGAATTAAACATTGTGTAAATGATTAGTTTACCAACTATTCTGTTTTTTGTATTGCTTTTGTTGACCTGTGTCATAGCATATTTTAACCAATCACTGTAAAATGTTGAGAAAATGTCACTGATTCTGACTGACTTGTGTCTAACTTCCACTTTGTTAATTTTATATTAGGGCACTTATGCTGGTCAATTTGCCATGGAAGTAAGTATCATTTATATAAACAACAATGACTTTCAAACGTTGTCAGTTCATTGTAGCCGGTGTTTATAAACATTTCTTGCACTTTCTATGGCAACTAATCAAATTTCAATCATCATCATCATCATCATCATCATCATCATCATCATTTATTCAGAACCTTTGAGTTGTAAATAAACTTATTTTCAAAGGAATGGTTTTTGTGAATTTGTAGGGTTTCTTGAAATTGAACTGGTCGAGATGGAAGCGTGTTCTCTTGACACGTAGCATTGCTATTGTCCCTACTCTCATCGTAGCGTTTTACAGTGGCATTCAATCTCTCACTGGAATGAATGATTATTTGAATGTTTTGCAAAGTCTTCAGGTAAACAGTAATTTCACAGTGACTTACTTCATTGGCTATATTTATATAAAGGTTACCTCAATTGTATGTTTTGAATTAAGCTTGATATTTATCCTCAGAAAGTACCTATAATGCAAAGCCAATCCATCTTCTAATGGCTTTTCTTTCTCTGTGAAATATGTTAAGACAGAAGTTGCTGTGGATGTCATCTGCGCCTTTGATTGTGATAATATTAACAAATCGAAAGGGTCAAGACGAGGTCCTCACTCAATATAGCTCTGAAAGTAAATTCAATTTTAGTTGAATTTCTGCAGTGTCATTTTTGAAACTACCCCGAATGTTTGGAAGATTTATCACCAAAATCGCCATGTTGTGAGCCATATTTTTGTGCGATAGATGAGATACGTGGCTCTGGTGGAATCATGGAATCATGTTGCTATCGATTAGAAGTGATCTTACCAACAATAAACCTGGTTGGTGCTAACAGCAGCAACATGAAAATGCTGCATTATACTATATTCGCATGTTGCTGCTGCTCGATAATTCAGTCATCTACAAATAAAAGATGCAAATTGATTGACATTTTGACCTAACAATTGCTTGTTATCTCCTATCATCATTCTATGCTTCCATTTTTGTAATATTTCATTGATTGATTGTTTTAACAGCTACCTTTTGCTGTTCTACCGTTGCTAACATTCACTAATGATGCTTCACTCATGAAAGAATTCAAGAATGGATGGTATGAACTGTTTAAAGTTGTATAATTCGCTATTAATCAACATAGGTTTTGAATTATCCAAGTTACAAGTTAGCCTGGGTAAGGGAACCTAGGTGTTGAATACAATTTACCATCTATAGGGCAGCAGAAAGACGGGAGAATTGATAAAACATTGATTTCTTTGCAATTTTTCAGGCTTTGTTGGTAGCTCATGCATGTTTAGCTAAATGATTTCAAATACATATACATTTTCAATTTGATTTTGTGGAACTTGTCTTCTAGAGAGCTAAATCATACTCAACTTATTTTGCTCAATTATAAGCAGCCAATCCTATCACTTTCACATAACAACATATTCTATTAGGAACAATATTTGTTAACAGAAAATTCTACCTCAACTCTAGCATCCCACGGCAAATTTTATCACAAAAGTCATTTATTATCAATTCTGTAACTTTTAGATGCAATTTGATTGACAAGTTTCTCATCAAATTTGCCCATTTATCTTTTTTGATAGGTTCAATAAAATAGCCACGTGGTTCCTTGCAGCCCTTGTCATTGGTATAAACATCTACTTTGCTGTTACAACATTCGACTTGAAGAATAACGTCCTGCTCTACATTCCATTTGTCTTGTTCATGACTTTATATGCCATCTTCTATCTCGTACTTGTAAGTCAAAACAAGAAACTAATTTATGATCTGTTATCTCTCTTTAGTGTACAATCAGGCTGTTCCGAAGTTGAAAAGAAACAATTTATCAAAAAAGCCTTTGATTTTATGTTTGCGCTACTGTAGCAAAGTAAAACACTTTTACTGCAATTCTGCCATTAGAATTGTGCATTTTGGGGACTGGGTACTGCAAGGTCTACAATTTCAGATTGCAAAAGGCTGAAGCAAATCCTAAATGATTTTTTGTCAGATATTATATTGACCCATTACCATATTTCATCTCGTTTCACTGCAATGACCCGAAATTGAGTTACAAACATTTCCTAGAAATTCATATCTTTGAAAAAGGATTTAAAAATTGAAGTATGAGGTGAAATTATCTGTAGAAGCTACAGACACTTGGGCTTGCGGGAAGATATTGTTCTCTTGGACCCACCCCGCTTATCGGCCTAATATCATTGAATACTTCACTTCAAGGTTTGCATATCAGCCAAACCGGCACTGATGGTTTTTCTTTTTATAGTACTGATCATTCTTGATTGTGTTATTTTTAACAGGCATACTATGCATCTGGATTACATTTTATGGACCGATTAAAGGTACGCTTGATAATTGCCTCAATCAAGTATTGATTGAATAATACGAGTTTTTGTGTTTATCATGTAAATCTACATTTCGGGTGTTGGTTTATGATCCATGGGGTTTTTAGTCAGATTCAATCAGAGACATTCTTATCTGTTGCCAGGAAGGGTATCCTGACATTAAATACATGCACTGATCGGCTCAAGTGAAATTAATCCTTGCTTGTTGGAAAAGGATGGATTAAAGAGTCTAAAAGGACCAGCAGCCTTGTTGAAAAAATGTTTGAAATCTGGAGCCAGAGTTCAAACTCGATTTCATGAAGTGACGTTGAATCCATTGTTTCTCCGACTGTTGTCAATGCCATTTCCGGAATAGAGCATCACACGTCAGCTGTGTTCACAACAAAAACAATATGAAGGCTGCTGGTCATTTTAGACTCTTCATGAAAACCTATTAGTTTACATCCATGAACGTGTGCTAGATTTAAGTAAGAGATGGCTTTTTGCAAGAACTCGTTGACCATTAGGCGTTCAAGCTGTTAATTTTCAATCATAACGTATGGAAACAATAACTATAATTAAAATTTAATTTTTAATTGTACTTTGTTTCTTTGTTAGTTCATGCGAAGAAGAGAAACTTACAACAACCTTGAAGAAATTGAAGACGAGTTAAAGCAGTAATGCTACTACAATAAATTGTGTCCTATTTAAAGCCATTTAATTAATGTTGCCTGGCAACCTATGAAATATAAATTAGTACTGGTATTTTTTTTACAAAAAAAAAAGATTTTTGAATGTTAATTACTCAATTTACTAAAAATAGAATTTTTATTTACTACAAAAAATTGTGCAAGGTTTTGTAACATAGAATTGTTGTTAGTTCGTCTCGAAGTCAATGCCCCTTCCAGGCCCCATTCTTTTAACCTCCCTCCTACCCTCATAGCCCTTCTTAATGGCATAAGGCTTCAAATCTTCCCGAAACCGTTTCCAATGCAAATCTCATCTTACTGCAAATGGGCAGCGAAATTATTGCGTTGACGTAGCTATCAGTGAAAATTCTATCAGTGTGTTTTAATCACCCTTTGTGCGTGATGCGTATTTTTCGCACTCAAACCTACGGAAAACAGGGGTCGCTTTCCGCGTCGAATTGTATTTTTGCAATATATGCGAGCGCCAAGCAAGGTGAATGACAATATATGCTGACAAATTTCCCTCCAGCAAATTTATTTGACCTCTTCTGAAAAGGAGGAGAGGGGCTTTCGATTTGCGTTTTCTCTTACGAAATCATTCACAGTCTTGTCAAAGACAAACAACTTCTGCGTCAGTTTAACATTGAGATTGGAAATGGAATTCAGCAAATTTGTTGAAGAATAACCACAACATTGACATGGACAAATTTAACATGAGGCATCATTTTCATT
>JANVCG010084887.1:0-16063 GCA_025505365.1 Haliclystus inabai
AAAAGAGGTTAAGGGGGTTGAGGTATTTTATCCGCTCGTCTTTTTAGTAAATTTGACTGTGCATACAAATATATTTTTTCGATTTGCTAGAGTGGAAATAACAGAATAATCAGATTTTACTCAAAAATTGCGAGCGTGATAGAGGCTGTATTGCCTTTATCAACGTAGCCGATAAACCGTGAGGGCAAGTCCGATAAGTTGAGTTCAAAGATCACTTACCATCAAGAAATGAAAAACAGATTAAGATAAAGAGCCACCTTTCCATATCTTTTTGGCAATTAATTTTTATTCCACAATCATTTTGCTTAATGTAATAATTATTTATTAATAATTTGTATCCTGTTAAAATCTGATTAGAGAGGCTTCTGCTATGAGAAATACATAGTGTTAGAAATCGGTGAACTTTTGAAAATCGATTAATAATTTATAGAAATCGCAAACTTTGATTCATTGACTGACAGTGGAAAGCACTGGTAACGAAATTTTTCGTATCAAACTCAGTCGACCGATAAAAGTTTTCACTAGCGCTCAATACAAAATTAGGTTCAACATTGACTTGATATGATTTATTATGTCAAAACGTAGGTCTGTGTTTGTGATAGATTGTTGTCACTTTTTGCATGTTTTTGAGCACACCTATGCTCTGAAATATCTACGGGAAATATCGACTTGAATAAAATGCTTGGTAATTGACAATACAGAATGAGTGTGTAGGAGCTGAAGGAATATATGCAGGTCTAATTATATAACTAAGAGCAAGATATTTTATACAGCTGAAATTCCAAGTCTCACCAAAGCCGTTCTAAGTAACAAGTTTATCGTGAAAACAAACCGACAGTGTCGAAGTAATAAAGTAGGTTGGACGGGCACCAGGTGAGATCGGTTGTGTTAGTCGACCTTGTGCTATATAGCCTGCTTGTCAACAGTTGGGAAATGGACCTGGATCTGGATTCAATATCTTTTTACTATGCTTAACAATTTTTACAACATGACCAGAGGGAGCGAAGCGACCTCCCAGAGGAAGCCGAAGGCTGAGTGCCCCGGGCGCAGCCCGCAAGCCGAAGGCTTGTTGATAAATAAAATTGCTTGATGGCTGGTTGAAAATATCTTCTGCCTTACTGCCATGGGTCTGATCATATTTTGTGCTCGCACCTTGTTGAGATTGTTGGCCATTGTACTTGGCAGTTAGGAGGTCTACAGGAAGACTTGGTTCAACTCATCTAGCACTTTTCATGCCTAGTCTGAAATTGAAAGACTTTTAAAAAAGCGAGCTAGAAAAATGTTTGGCTTTATAACATGTTTGGATTTATCCACTTCCTATACCATACGTGCATAAATTTGAAAGCAATATTTTTCATGTCAGTGTCAGGCTTCTGTCAGAAGCCTAGTGTCAGGCTTCTGTCAGAAGCCTAATATTCCCAAATTTACACCCAGACCCAAACAGTGAATAAAACACGTCAAACCTATTAAATTTGAATTTATTGAATGCGGAAGCTGGTTAACTGTAAGATATTTGAATTTTATCGATCATTACACAAAATACTTTGCATCAACTTTTGAGAATCCTGAACTGGCTAGCTGGCGTGGATGATGTAATAGCGGAAAAATTAATAGTGTTACACTTACTATAATTGTCATGTCATTGGAAGTCTCAGTACTAACGCTGTTGAGTACAAACGTCGTGTGAGCTACCAAGATGGCGGGAGGTAAGGCGTTTTGTTTTGAACATTAATGTGCAATCACAGCTCATAGATTTTATAATTTTCTACAAATAATTTATGTTTTTAACTATTTATCACATTGTTTGTTCATAACTACTATTCTTTAAATACGAAATTCTGTGGTATCAGAGATAAACTCCTTTATTTACGATCAAATCAAAGGCGTCTGTTGGCTGGGCTATCACATCATTGATTGTGATCATGTGTGACTGTTTGAAAGCGACGATGTGCAGGCTGGAACATTTTGATTTATTTGTTATCAACTTTAATTTATGCTTGAATAAGAGGAGCAGTTTTTGTTTATTTGTACTTTCCATCATCCGCAATTTCGTATTGTTGACAATCTACCGAAAACTAGGTCATCCTTGTCTGGTTTCTGTTTTTCACTTTTCCAGGTTTTAAATACTACCAAATAAAAATATGATATTATATGAATTTTAATCTTCTAAAGTGTGATGCTTAAGATGCATTAGGAATGAAAATAAAATCACACGCTAAGAACCTTAGTCTACTTGATTCAATTCAATACATATTTTAAAGCAGCTGTCGCTCAAGATTTCAAAATTGAGTTGATCAAGTGGCTGCATAAAAGCCACGCAAGACTGAAATTGAAATAAAGAATTAATTGTGTAGCCACTACAACAGATAAATAGATAGTTTTGATATTTGATAGTTTTGTGATGGTGTTACACTACTGCTAGATCTGTGATATCTTCTAAATGGTTTTTATTAACTGTGTTCCAGAGGAAAGTGAGGTGTAGCAGCAAAGAAGGATATTTGTAAGCTACAGAAAATAGACTGCAAACATGATCTTGTATTGAATTTTGAAGCTCCATCTTTTGAAGTTTGACTCATTGTTTTTATCCATAAAATAATTATTTGAAGAAAAGAATAAGTTTTGTCAGCAGCAACATGAAAAAGTATTTTTGGTGAAAGATCAATGCAAACTTATCAGTATACTAGCAAAGTGTAACACCGGTAACACACGTTGCTACTTAGTCATTGTAGACTAAGTTTGAAGAGAGATAATTTGTGGGGCTAAATCACTGCATAACAAAATGATACAAGAGCAGTGCATGCAAAAACAAATAGAAATAAGTCTGTTCCAATGACTAAATGTTAGCGCAGATTGCCTGCTTGCAGACCTTCCCAAACCCATTGAAACAACAGAGTATTCTAAACATCAACAAAAAAGTCATCTGGCAAAATAAAGGGGGCCATCAAAATGTATGAAAGTTTTTGTCTCTTTGGGTGTTTGATTCAAAGCCAAGATTTCTTGTTGTTGAATCACAGCTTTAAAAAGAGAACGATTCTAACCTACAGGCTACGGTCATTCTCACCTTTAAGTTTGCCAGAACCATTCTGCTGTTTTGCATACTCTATTGTTTCACAGAGCAAAAACTTTACACAGGTTGTTCTGTTTAGCTCATTAATTTGAAGAGAAGGTGGTGTAAAAATATTCCAAAAATTGTTCTATGGCACATTTTCACAAAGTTATTATTCTATCTTTAGATTGTAAAATTTTGTGTTCGTTTTTCAAATCATAGAGTCTGAAGTAGAGAAAGTTAGTAAGCATTTAAGTTTACTTCGTCATGAATACGTCAAACTGCAAAACAAGCTGTTGGACATGGAACAGAAATTCAGTGTTGCCCAAGCTGCATCAGGAGATTTATGTGAAAATTCATTTGTTTCACGTCTCATTAAACTTGTTGCAGATCTTTATGACAGAGACAGTTTCAGGTGAGGGTTTTTTTCCATAGTTGCTCTAATTATGAAACAGAATTCAAAGGAAATTGATGAAGTGAATTGACTTTGATGTGTAGGTGTACATGCTATGTATGCTCTTCTGAAATATTTCAAAAGTGTTATGTCTTTCAATTGGATATGTAGCTGACTGCATGGAATATGTAGTTATTGTCTATTGATATAATATAGTTCCAGTAAGAAATTATGTTTTAATTGGGAGCTTATTGATATAACTACATTATGTTATTTTCTAGTGATATTGTTGTAAAGTATTCTGGTCATAAATTCAAAAGTCATCGTATTGTGTTAGCAGCAAGAAGCAGCCATTGGACATCCTATGATCTCAACGAGTTGAGTGAGATTGAACTAGAAGGTAAATTGTAACTCCTTTCATGTTGAACTAATAATAAGTAGCAGCTATTCAAAACACTTAATTCAACAATGTTTCAAATTATTTGCAGAGTGACATCTTCAAATATATTAGATGCGAACTGAAATAATAATGTCATTTTAGAGGCTATTATGACGACAAATCAAAAACAATGTGTTTTTATTATTTTGTTTGTCATAAACTGAAGGGTAGGTCCACGCATGAGAGAGTTCCTTGGAAAAGCAGATTTCGTCATTTTATTTCAACTTTAAAGCAGTGAAAATGCACATAAAAATCCCCTTTTGCTATTAACTGTATTTTTTTTTACATTTTCAAAGTATTTTCCACGTTTTGGCTCAACCTGACTCCCGTTTTTGCAGGTTACAGGAAGCGATTTTATGAGTAGGTCTATCAAAAATTTTGCCATTGATTCGATTTTAAGACTGGTATTTTTTGAGTTCATCAGTGTGTCTTTGTGAGGTAGCTCAACTGTGTGCTGACCTGTCTGTATCACCCAAAACAAGTAGTGTCACTCTGATTATATGTTGTGGAAAGCTAATAAATAATGAAGCAGATCTAGTTACCAGGCTAAGTACTTTTAAAATATGTAGTCTTTCTATTGTATTATTTTGGTTTGCTAGATGTATCAGTTGAAGTTGGAAATACCTTGATGAAATGGATTTATACAGATAAAGCTGATATTAAAAATGACGAAGCTTTTATCATGGACCTTGTAAAAGTAGCTAATAGATATAAATTGGATCCATTAAAAGAAAGGTGAGCTAACATATTGAATGGTAGTACTGTACTGTTGTAACTTTAGCTTAGACATTTAGCTATGTAACTGCTGAATATAATCACAGGTTTTAAAATTAGAATATTCTAGATCTGTATTTATCAACAACTCCTTGCTTGTGGATTGGAGAATTCCTATGTGGGTAAAAAAAATTATATCTTGAGTTTTGTCTCAGTTGCGGGATTTTCCAAACTTTTTCAAATCTTTTGCAATCTACTGATTATTGACATGTAGTTTCCTTTTTCGACAAAGGGGAATAGTAAAAATTATATTTTCAAAATATGTGATTGGCTGATCGCTTCACTTTTATGGCTGTGGAACTTTTGAAAAATTCCTGTTTTGATTACAAGAGGAAAATATTTATCATCCATGTTGAATCAGATACAAAATTTTCAAAATAGTATCACTACCATAACATTTCAATTTTTTGGGGGGAGGGAGGTAATCAAATCCGCCTAAAATAATGTGGACATTCCAAAACAAAAACACTATGTAATAAAAATTGATTTCATTGCTTGTAAAATGAAATTATTGAAGAGATTTTTCCCAGCAAAATGACTATTTTGATTTAATATGCCTTATTACTAGAAAATGATATGGAGACATGTACCCTTGTAAATTATAGCTGTGAATGTTATTCAATTCTCTTTTAGATGTGAGAGAATGTTAATGTCATCAGTGAATATATCTAATTGTATCAAATTTTATCAAACTGCTGAAGATATTGGAGCAGCATCTCTTATGAAATACTGTGCAGAAATTGTTTCAAGCCATTGGGTGAGTTGACTGTATGCATGTAGAATTTATCACCAATGTCAATCATTATATTTTAATACTTCCTATTACTTTAATATTTTTTTTCTCGATTTGAGTAGGTATTTATCATGGAAAAATTGCTCCCAAGGCTGTACTATTTATGAGCTGTTTCTTTTTCTTTTTTAGAATGACTTGAGCACTGAAGACTTTCTTGGCATGAAGGCTCCTCTTTTGTATGAAATGTTCAAATCCAAATCGTCTTATCCATTACATTTAGCAATTCGTCATCAAAGAGAAGATGTTGTGTTTCTCTTCCTTATAGAATTCAACAACGAGGTAAAATTGATATTATTTCATTTGATAACTGATTGTGTCACTGATGATATTGTATCGACAAGTTAATGAATCATACTACAGTCAAATCTGTTATAACAGTTACGTCTATGAAGAAGCCACCTGTCTATAAATGGTCACTCTTGCAATTATGTCTATAGTATTTTCTACCTGAGTATAGTGGCTAGCTATAAGATCAGTTAATGTTGACCAATATGGAATAATACCTTTATGTGCCTGTAGACCTTCATTCAAAATAGAATTACGAGTGACCATTGTATACAGGTGGCTACTCTTGAGGGTGTCCTTATACACAGGTTTCACTGTACCTTATTTGGAAGTCCCAAGTAACATGCATGGCCACTTATGTGTACTAGGCTACCAAAGAGTTTCAACAGCAAAATGTCGTAGTGTCCTCTCTTGGGTATTATATTTTCTCAATCTCTATAATTAAGTACCTGATCTACTATGGGTAGAATTAATTTCTGAAAACAATTACCTAATGTATTGGTTTGTTTTAACTGCATGTATAATTGATCAAAGATTCTTAGATTAATATAATGGTCAGTATTGATAGAACCCAAGTCCAGCGAAAAAGCTGAATACTTACCTTACCTAAAGTGATTGTGCTAAAAGGATAAAATAGAATATCCAACTAGTGATTATGGCGCATTTCTTTGTTTCAGATGCCACGTAAACTAAATGATCGAGATCCACAAACTGGTGAATTACCATTACAGATTGCTTTATCTGTGAAGCATGATAGTATAGCAAAGACACTTGTAAATCATCAATGCGACATTGAAGCCGTTAATAGTGATGGACAAACATTACTACACAGGGCCATTATAGAGGGTGATGAATTTGGTGCTACGTTCTTGATTGAAAATGGCTCAAATGTGAAAGCAGTAATCTCTGAAACAGCTCAATTACCATTACATCTTGCTGCATCTCACAAGTATGTTAATTTATTTGTTAAAGCATTCGTTTAGCCTTGTTATGGATTTGAAAGATGGGAATTATTGAAGACTTTTTATGTACCACAGTGAATCCTATGTACAATGGCAAGCTAGGTGATTAGGTAGTATTGTCTATGATAGAGATGTTGCCTTTTATATACAAGTTAAAGTGAATAATAACAGCATTTGTTACACTAAGATGTGACCGTGATTGACAGATTCCTACTTTACGAGATAACATTTTAAAATGAGCAATCACATTCTGATTATTATCAGAAGTTATCAGACCAGTTTTATCACCTCATATGTAAAACCTCAGAGTGTAAAAACATGTGTCAGACAAGTCTCTCTTGTTTATTTTTTGCCCTCAAATTCATGATTCTGAAGTACTTTCGATCTTCCATTGTAGATTCAAAGATAATGATACATGTGCTGCTATGGGGCGCATTGCTCGTCTCTTGTTAGACAATGGTGCAGATCCCAACACACAAGATAAAGAGGGAAGGTATGTGCTTATTTGTGTGTGTTCTCATTTCTTTTTGAGTTCAGAAAACTTTTCATATCGATCTTATCATAATCATACATATGATTGTAATTTTCCTTGAATGTTTGTTTGACATTGAATAAACAGAAAATAGCCTAGGCCTACTTTGTAAAACATAAATAGCTTTGATTAAAATATTGACTTGAAAGAATTTGATACAATATTGTTTTGTTTGATAATTTATTTAATTTCATTTTGATTCTTCAGGACACCGCTTCATTTGGCATTGGCTAGTGATAATGATATTGTTTTCACAATCCTCTTATCTCATCCACAGTAAGTTCAAACAACTGCATGGATATAATTGAATCATTCTAAAATCATCTCGCATTTATTTTCAACTGAATTTCCAATCCATATAGAAAAATTTCATATCTCAAGACCATCCATTACTACTCAAACATTTGATTATAGAATCCTTTATCCAATAAGGAACTGGAAAGATTTATGTCCGTACGAAAGCATATGCCAGATTCCAAAATCCCTTTTTTCAAAAACCATTGATCAAAAATTTTGCAAACTTCAAAATTGAGCTCAATTCAGATCTTGATTTAAGGATTTGACATCTTTGAGTCCAAACCTGTTATAGACCCTATGCATATATATGTAATGTCGACAAAAATATGTTCTCTGTAGAAAGCTGCTAATCAACTAATATTTTACATCAGATCAATAAATCCACTGCTATATTACACTCTTCTGATGATTTTCTTTTTAGTATCAATCTTGATTTGCGTGATGGCAATGGCAATGTTCCATTATGGTTTGCAATTATGTCCAGTGAAGGACAGTTAGATGGTGATGCAGCTTCATCCAGCTATCCAGGACGTCTTGTTAAGGCGGGTAGTAGTGCTGATGCAGTTAATTTGATAACAGGTAATTTGATTGATTATTTTTTTGCTAAATGAATTGCTAGATTGAGCATTTTTATTTCTATTTTTGCCCATTCTCATTGCGTTATATATGCATCTACTCTCTCAGGTGATTCACTATTGCATTTGTCGGCGTTCTCTGGCAACGAAGCTGCTGGTCTGTTCCTAATTGCCAATGGTGCTGGACCAGATCATGCAAACAAAAAAGGTGAAACACCTCTTCATGCTGCAAGTAAAATGGGTCTCGCATCTCTAGTTACTGAATTGTTAAGAAACGGTGCTAATCCAAACTCACAAACACATCAAACGGATGACTTGAAAACACTTCAGAATGAAAGGCAGAAAGCTAGAGCAGTTAAGCGTGAAGAAAATCGCCATCGTCTAACCATGCTTGCTAAGTCTAAAGCTATGAAGAAAGCCAAAGAAATGAAAGAAATGGCTGAAAAAGAAGCAGCAGCCGTGGCGTCAGAAGAGAAAGCGAGAAAAACACAAGCAAGCAAAGACGCAGCAAAGAGTGCAGCAAAGCCAACAGGAAACTCTAGCAATGGTGATTATCTCCATAACAATCCCTTTACATCGAGTGCTGCAGATGAGAAAAATCCGTTTCTTGATGATGAGGATGATAACCAAGGTGTGTATTGGTAAAGATAGGCATAATCTAGACTCACATGTAAACCCTTATCTTACTTTAATCGTGTTGGCTGATTGAAACAAAAACTTTTTCAAGCTGCAATGTTTTTCATTTATATCGTTTTTAGCACAGAGGAAACAGGAAGTAATCACTGTCGATAATGTGAAGATAATTTTGTACTATCTTTCATTTTTAATTTGTGTAGATGATTTCTTTGGTGAAATTGAGGCGGCCACATCAGCTGCAATGGCACTTAGTGGTGTGACATATGACGAAGATCAAGCCCCAATAAGAACATTTGGTAAGTCATAAGCCTTTGTTTTATGTTACTTTTAAAGCCTAAATCAATTGACTAACTGTATTAGAAGATAATATCAAGGTAAATTTTCTGACAAATTAGTTCATACACTATTGGCAATATACTAATAACTCTGCTAACACAAGTGCTAGCTTTTTAACCAAGCTAATGTCAATGTATTCTGCACAACTCTTATGCACATTAAAGGCGAGAGGGTTTTTTATTTTCTGTCTCTTTCCATACTTAATTTAAAAGATAAGTGAATTTACTTATCTTTATTAAAAACAGGTTTTTACCAGAAGGTCTTTCAACTGTTATATTCTGATCCTAATAGTCAAGCTCTCTGTCTCTGTCTTTTCTTTCTTATAGAACATTCTTTGGTTTTTGTGTAAGGTGTAGACAGTTTAAACAATTCTTTTTTGAAACATCTAAGAATAGCTTCTAGCTTCACTTACAAAGGGGATGACAGTATTCCTTTAAACTTTTATCTAACTAAAATCAAACAAATATATAGAGTTAATGTTACTCTCAAGTTACATTTTTGATATTGTTCGAATCAGTTGGACGTTGAAATACTATTTTCTCACTTTGTAGGCACACCAAGTGGTCCTCATCAAAACACGAAAACAACAGTCAATCGCTTAGATATGAGTACTGTTGTTTCATCAGAATTCAATATTGATGCCAGTGAAAGTGACCTTGAAATCTCTGAGTTGGATCTGGATGAGGGCCTTGATGATGATGATGTAATTACGGAATGCTGGGATCGAACACCTGTTCATGTTGCTGTTGCTTTGAAACACGAACATGTTGTCAAATGTTTTGTTGATATTAAAGGTAAGTCGCTTCAGAAATCAAAGGTGATCCAGTTTGTATAACTAAACTTGTTTGGTGAGGTATAGCAATGATTTCGAATATATTAATAAAATAAACTTGAATAGCAAGTAATAATGTATTGTACTTGTTCGAATGTTCGTGCTAACAACCTATAGTAAAGCAAAACTCATGTAAAACTAGACAAATGACTAATAAACCAGTAACCCAAGACTGATTTCAATGTTTCAACTTGTTCACAAAGCTTACCCTAAAGCATGAATAACAGGTTGGTCGTCGATGTATGTTGCCTTTTTATGAAAACATCCTTAATAAGATGCCTCCTGATGTGCAAAGCTTCAATAGAGACATTTTCTAATTGTAACATAACCTTGATATTGATTGTAGTACCTCCAATGGCTTTTTATTAACTTTGCCTGATTAGGCATACATGTAGCCACACCAAAGTGCCTTAAAAATTACTCAACAAAGTTACAATAACCATAAACTTCATTCCAAATAACCAAGTTGGTCACAGCTTTGATTTGTTTGTCATCTGAAATCGCAATGAATTTAGATATGAAAACAGTTTGAACTTTTGTCAACAGATGGTAGCTCATTTGGTGGTGGCGGTGGAAGATTATTAATACAACCTGATTTCAATTTAAAAGACAGTGAAGAACAGACACCACTTGAAATTGCTTTATGGACAAATCAATTGAATGTTGCCACAATGATCATAGATGCTGAAGCAGATGTCAATTCTGCAGAGAGTAAAACAGGTGTTACGTTATTACACAAAGCTATCAGACGTAGAAAGGAACCAGCGTGTTTGTTCTTACTTGACAGTGGTGCTGATATCAATAGAAGGTAAAATCTATGGTTTATTCAAATTCAAGGACAGAAATATGGTTTGAATAGCCCCATGCCCAAATTGAAAACCTATTGAATGAAGCAAGCATTTTGGAAAGAGCTATAGTGACAATTGTTTAGAAAGATCGCCTTATGCGGCAATCACCTGGCTTTATAATGACTTGATAACGTGACAAATGATGATTTCTATTAAATTTATCCTGTTCCTCCAAACCTCATAGCTGGCCATCAATAATAATAAGATAATAATAAGATGTGCATTTCTATAGCGCCCTTTATGAGAGAAATCTCCACAATAGAACACAGGTTTCACTGTACCACACAATGTCTGTATGTTAGCATTTGTATTTACTGAACCTTGAATACTGGGAGGCACAAAGGACTCTTATCCATGTTCAGTCATTTGAAGCATCCAACTCTCATATAATGGTTTTCAATAACTTTGTTTAGTAAATTTGAAATACACATACAACACATGCTGAACTGATGATCTTTCAGTGCATGCTGTTTTTACTATACGGCAGAAACTGTGTGTTCCATGTACGTTTTTCGTACCGAATCATGTTTCTTACAAGAAATATCTGCAATTTAGCTTTTTTTGCTATTTTTGACTTTTAACAAACAATGCACCTCTAAGCAAATTCGGCTTGAAGTAGAGACAAAACCTTAGTGAAAATATTTACAGATAACGTAATTGCTGTAGGGTACAGTTGTTAACCTGAATAAGCAATTTCTTCCTACATCCCTGACGTATTGAATTCAAGGAATAACTAAGAAACCATTTGCACATATTCAATGTGGATTAAAGTCTATTTTAATAGTTACTGTATCTGTATAAAGTCTACTTATGGTACGCTATATTATCAAGATTTGAATTTGATTCTTATTTCCACTTGTAGATACACTGATAATTCATCACCTCTCCAAATGTCAATACATTTACAATTGAATGAAGTAGTTGATGCTTTATGTAAACATGGTGCTGATTTGAATGTTATTGATGGCAAAGGAAATACTGCTTTATGGTCATCATTGAAGAGTAAACAATATCAAATAGCTGAGACACTTGTGAGTTTTTTAGAATATAAAATCATAGAATGCATTTGAAAATTTTCAGATTTCTTTCTGGTGCTGTTATCAGTTATTGTCTTATCTAAATCATAGTACGCAATATGTGCCATGGATTTCCACTTTCCAAAAGTCTAACAACCTTTTTATTTTACAAAGCAAATAGAATTCTTTTTTTTTGTTGAATTCCTCATTTAGCCACAACCAGGTAAGCATTTTCAGCTTTTTTTGCACCAGAGTGGGTTCACATAATATATAACAAGGTAGAGTGTGTGAATTTTATACCGGATGTCCTTCCTGACGTCAACCGATGGTGCTCCGACAAGGGATTGAACTCATGACCCGGTGGACCAAGGTCCAATACCCTAACCACTACACCATGGCACCACCTTGTGCACTTGATTATTCATGTCAAAATCCTTGACACAAACACTTGGGCATCAATGAGATGCTCAAAAGTCTAAAACCA
Source organism: Haliclystus inabai (assembly GCA_025505365.1). NCBI lineage: Eukaryota > Metazoa > Cnidaria > Staurozoa > Stauromedusae > Haliclystidae > Haliclystus > Haliclystus inabai. The sequence continues at coordinate 12,250 of JANVCG010084887.1, forward strand.
CTTGCTTCTCTATTTGTAATTTATTGAACAATATTTGCATCTACTTTGTTATTCAGCAAAGTTTCCACTTATACCGTTAATTTGATTTACCAACTTTGATTTTATGCTTTAGGTGAGAAATGGCGGTGACACAACGTCATGGTCACGTGGTATTAATGGTTGTGTTTGGTCATTGTTGCATCGTGCTATATTTGAACGCAATGTTTCTGCTGCAACCTTTCTTATCAAACATAAAACAGATGTTAATAGGTGAGATCAGTTCTGAAATGTCTAGATGTTATGTATCTACACTTATGTGAATTTGTTACATCTAGTTAAACTAGCTACATTATTCAGATTTTAGATTCAGGCCTTCAAAATCTCTCAAATCCCTGAAAATATTATATCCTCATGTCATGAAGAATTTATTTGTGTTGTTGTTAGGATTCCAAAGTTGTTGTCTTCTAGGAATCAACCATATTGCTCATTGTTCCTGATTTTTGTCAAAATAAATATATTGCTAAAGTTTTATAAACAATTTGTGCCATATATTCAAATCGAAGTTGCCCATAATGACAACAATGCCGTACATGAACATTGACCTTACAATTAAAATTCTGGCAGTGGTATTAGCATTTAAGTTCTCCTTCTTGTCTTTTCAACCTTGAACAATTGTATCTGTTACAGTTATTCTGTAGTTAAGTCATTTTTCTCTTGTTTTTAGCAGTTGCATAAATTATTTGTTGTGCCTTTGTAAAGTCATTTTTCTCCTCTTCATTTTAGCCCACGTAGACCAGGTCCAGAAGGAGAAGGTGGTGTTGAAGCTTGGGATCGATTGACACCTTTACATCTTGCATGTGCTGCAGGTCAAGATGAAGTAGTACAATGTCTGTTAGAGCATCAAGCTCAGATCAATTCACAGGTCAGTTCAACATATTCAATCTCATTTCAGTGAATAGAAAATCATGTTCTCTAAGAATAGTTGCAAAAGTATGCATTTCAATTTTTTTCAATTCTGTTCAAAATTGTTACTGTTCCAATCGATTCCATTTGAGATTGGGAATTAGATTGAATTTTCTTCTACCAACACATGTAATATTTAATTGAAAATGTCAGGTCGATCATAGTCTTACTGTCCAATTTCCACTGTCCAATCCAATCATGTGCTAAAAATACAGCAAAATGATGTATTTTACAATTTTTTTCTCTATAGGATGCAGAAGGAAGAACACCAGTCCACATTGCTATCACACAAAAGAACTCAGTTGTTACAAGACTTTTATTGAGTCATCCTGAGCTTGATCTTACATTAAAAGATCGTCTTGGACAAACACCCTTTGCTGTTGCTATGGCATGTCGTAACAATGACTCTGCTGCTGTCATTCTCAGCAGGGAACCGTCATCTGCTGAACAGGTATGTTTTAATTTGGCTGCCAAGTAACAGTTACAGCACACAATCAGGACTTTTTCAATTACAATATTTCATACTTAATTTTAATATGTATGGAAGGCAACACTGCACTCCCTTGCAGACTTTCCGGCTACCAAATATATTAAATAATTGCATGCAGAAATTAATATTGTCAAACATTTGCCTACAAAAGTAAGGTTTCATCTTCCTACACATCAAACATCCTGACTCTTAATTTTACTAATGTTTTTAATCTTTCAGTTTGACAACAAAGGAAGGAATTACCTCCATGTGGCCATTCAAAAGTCAGACGTTGAGAGTGTTTTATTCCTGATTAGCATTGAAGTTAATGTTAATTCTCATATCCAAGACTCCAGTCACAGAACACCACTTCATTTAGCTATTCCCAGTGGTAATGAAGTTATTGTACGTCATCTGGTGAGTTGGAGTAGACTATAGGAGCTACTAAATAACAGAAGTTAGACATTTTGGGTAAATATTTTGTACAAGAACAGCAGGTAATCATTTTGAATTGAAATGCAACTTTTGAATTTTGAATATTTATTTGTAATTTTCTATTAAAGGCTCTCAAAAATTTGGCCATTAATAATTATTTAAATTGATTTTTTTTGCAAGCAAAAATGTCATCAAACTTTACAATTTGTAACATTATAAGTGACACAGTTTTTGAATCTGGAATATTCATTTGCAATTTTCTATTAAAGGTTCTCTTAAATATGGCCTTTAATAATTATTTATATCATTTTTTGCAAGCAAAATTTCATTAAAATTCAAGTTGTAGCATCATAAGCGACATAGCCTCTGATGAGTCCATTAAAAATTGTTCTCTTTTCTTGGTAGATCCTTGCTGGTGCAGATGTCAATGCTCAAGACAAAAGTAGACAAACACCACTTCATTTAGCTGCTCTTGAAGATAAGCCTGCATTAGCCTCTGTTTTGATAAGCAGTAATGCAGATGTTGATTTGGTAGATAGCGCCCTTAATAATGGTATGTGTTTAATTAGATAATCTATGGTTAAAAAGTTTCCTGAAAACCAAAATCAGTCATCTAATTCCAATGAAAACTCTTTCCAAAGACAATGGGAAATCAAATTTCTTTTTTTACAGTGTTTCCAAGTTTTATGGCTATGTTACTGGACTTGGTTTTGGATGGTACCAATGTTTGGTAGTCTCCTCAAATGTTTTAGAAACCGCTCATTTGTCGTAACTCGATTTTTGAGCCATTAAAATATCAAAGAAAATGGTGCTTTCCCAAATGAATACCATTATTACAGAGTTTGTAACACTAGCCCCATTTAGGATTTATATTGAGCAGTTTGTACAAAATCATATATGATTTTACATGAGATGGAATGTGAATGAGTATATTGATAATATTACCACAAACCAAATACACTTTTTAAGTAGTTATTGATATACGTCAGTGATTGTTATTTCATCCTTTTGCTTTAGCTCTGCACTTGGCATGCCAACATGGAAATATGGGTGTTGTCAAAGCTCTTTTGACTGAATCTCACATTGATGCTGAAACCTACAATGCAAAGTTAGTATCATTGTTATACAAGTTAATGATATGTATATTTACGCCCACAAGAGTCTTTAGAGTGCAAAGAGAGTTTAACTGGCTGCTACTTTAGCCATTGATTTACAAACAGTTTTTTGAAGTGTTCTCCTCTTTTGAAGCTAAATCCAGCCCTCATTCATGTGTCAGCTTGTATTCAATCTTTTATCAAACTTTGATCTAATCTCAACTCTTTGATAATAATAGGAATTGCTTTACATTTGTTATATATCTATAATAGGGGTCCCCAAACGTGATTGTTCCCTGGTCGGTAGCAAAGGTAGTAAATCCCTATTTCCAAAGCAAGACAACATTTATTACAAAGTTTGTTTTTATTTTGCAGAGGGCAAAACCCCCTCCATGTCCTTGCTCAGTATCACCCAGAGAATGCAGCTGCCATCTTTGAATTATTCAAACAGACAATGCCCAATTACCCTTATGATGCTCCAGATGTTGATGAAAGTACTGGTAAGGCTCCATTTACCAAATTGTTGAATTCAACTTCTCAACTATCATGTGTTTATACATAGTATTGAGTATATTGCTGCTCATAAACAGTTCTTTGGCACAACACTTTTCAAGCTTTTGAAAACTCAATTTGGAAAAAGCTTGATACCTTGCTAATAAAAAGGGTTTTGTGTCAGTTAGACCTCTATTTGTTTCAATGTGCAACAGTTAACAAAGTTTAAAGGGAATGACAATGCAGGGAGTCTAGAAGTAAGTTGGTCAACATCTTATCAGGCATGCCATTTCATCTCCTTACTTGTAAGCATTGGTACGAGCATTGCATTGTTTAATATCAGGTATGATATATTTTGCATAGTTTCTAGTAAATAAAAAAT
>JANVCG010084998.1:0-16052 GCA_025505365.1 Haliclystus inabai
TAATAATAATAATATTAATAATAATAATAATAATAATAATAATAATAATAATAATAATAATAATAATAATAATAATATTAATAATAAAAATAATAATAATAATAGTAATAATAATAATCATCATCACCTTATCATCCTTGATCCATTGAAAATCGGACAGAGATGGTGGCTCTAATGCGCATGTGAGATTCAAACTTTCTCCTTTTTCAAATTTTCTAGATGTCACATTTGGTTTTAGTATAGCGTCTTTGTTGTTTGTGATGCAAGATTTTGAAGCATTGTGATTCGTATCTATTCAAATACAATTAAATGAAAGACATTGGCAAAGGTAAAATCTAGAAGTGCTAAGTAAAGTAGAGGTTCGTCTGAGTTTGCAAATTATTGTTTGATTATGTCTTATTTGAAGCTGTCGCTTCTTTGGTAGCGTCTTACCTGTTCTGACGACCGTGAATTGCGACCCAGACATAATTTGTACAGAGCAGCCAACTTCAACGTAAGCATGTAGCTGCAACGCTTGTCTATTTCTCGCTGCCATTGCGTAAACAATTTCCATTAGTTTTACTTCATTTTGATTGACCTGTTGTGATTTTTGGACTGACTCTTCAAAGCTATCGTCTGGAATGATTGCAACTCCAATCTTGCTGTTGATCAAAAAGTCAAAAATAAATGGGAGAACACGAGTTACGGAGGTTGATCAAATGAGATCAGCTGAGGTATACTTCAACTTTCTATAGCATTAGAATGAGGCTTCAAACTTACCATTTTCGATTTGGTGTAACACCAATTGCAGCAACTTTCACAGAAACGAGGTACGTCCCATCTGATACCACGTAATATATACCTTTGGGAGATTTGAAGCCGATTGAGTTGTCGAAATTCCACGGGTGAATATCAGTCTGCCAGCCGTCTAAACGCATCCAGTTCTCTGAACCATCAACCATCCTGTCCCTACTTAACTCTGCTGAAAAGCCTTGCAGGACACTGCTGCTTTCTATGAAACCGAACGTCAACGACAGTCCCTGTGCCTCGGCTTCGTGAAGGAGGGATTCTAGAGAACTCGAATTGGAAGCGAGATTTGTCGCAGATAACTGAAATCGAGAATCAGAAGGGAAACAGAAAACTGTTTGGAAAGGAACGTGATTCGACAGATTGAAAACAGTCCCTTTTGTGTCTCGAGGCAAGATTAAACTCGTAGAGACATCTTCCCCAACCGAGATCTCAAGATCCTTTACATGCTCACTTTGGTTGTGGGACGGGGATTGGTTAATAGAAATAATAGCCAATGCGCATGCGTCCTTGTTATAATACGCTGCCTGGATGGCTGATGCATGAGTGGTCTGAGTTTTACGAGGTAGCTTGATCCCTTGGGAGAACGTCATCAAATCCATGGTGATAAATAGAAGGAGGCTCTCGAGAGATGATTGAGAATCGAGAATAAAGTTGTAAAAAGTTGATTCTGTCTTCAGTGACGATGACAAAGTATAACAGTCCATATTTTTGACATGATTACTCGATTTGAGATTCACTTCGGTCACCACCTCTTGGTTCTTTCCCTCCGTTAAACTCATGGATGCAATTATCATCTCGGATTTCAAGAGAACTGGAATGCAGACCATCATGAGATAGAAACCTGCGGATTCGGCTTTCAAAGGTGAAGATACAAATCTACAAAACAAAGAAGTTTTGATTCAAGTCTCGCAAATGACACTAATGACACAACTGCAACTACATGAGATATTACTGCACTTACCTCATTAGACTATTCAGTGGCTTGCTTGCTAGCCCTTCATGTGTTATATTCAACAGTTTGCTTTGTCTATAATCATACTTCGACGGTGGTTGCGATATCTCTACGAATAGCCAAGTGGCCCTCGTGCTGGTGACGATATCTTTCGATTTTGTTTTTCGTCCAACGACCAACTCGATCCTTTGGCCTCTTTCTACGTAGATAAAAGCGGTTAAGCTCAACGTGCAGCTCCTCTTTATGTCTGACCATGTCTGCTTAACAGTGGGGTCATTTATCGAGGTGGAGCTAGGGGGACTTCTTCGGAATGATAGGCTAATTTCTCCTTCAACTCGACTTACTTCAATTGTAGCTGTCATGAAGGCAATTAGTGGACGTGTAGCTAAATAGTACGCACCGTTAAAGCGCTCCTTGAGCCCGAACGCGATACCACCTGATCTGGACTCTGTGCTCAAGCCATCTACTTGTACATCTGTCGATTTTTCAAACGATAACAGCGTTTGCGACAATTTGACACTGCGAAAAGTAGCCAGTGGGGCAGGACCAGGAGTTTTCTGTAGAATTGTAAAGGCGATTCTACATTTTTCCACCTTGACTGACAAGGAGGCAGAGGAGACGAGAAGGACTTTGAGTCGTTGGCCCGCTTTTGCAAGGAGAATATCATTGAGATTGATCGTTGATATAGTCTTTGGAAGTTGTGACGGTAGCACAGTAGCAGTTAATGATATCTGAGGCCCGTAGGAAGATGAGTCGACCGTGCCACTTGACGCTTTGTCATCGACAATTACAATTGTCTTCAGAGTGAGAAACGGTTGAACGCTTTCTACCGATAATACACTTAGTCTCAGCGAAACAGTAACGAAGTACAACCCATCGACAGGAATACGATCTGTGATGTTAGTTGCGTCTTCTAATCGAATAGGCCAAGTGCGGTACAATTGACGGATAGGATAGAAGAACTGCGAATCAAGAAATCGGGCTTTGGTCGCAGTCAAGTCTAAAACCGGTTGAGATGGAACGGAATAAATTGAAAATAGAGGCAAACCACAATCTCCAATTCGATGAATTTGTATTTCCGTTGACGGATCAATTGAAATACTTCCATTGCAAGATACCATAAGGGACACAGTGGCACTTGAAATAATTTCATATAATCCAGTGCTGCTGTACGTTGTCAATCCAGATAAGGCTTTGAAGAAATGTAAGGGTGATACACTGCCTTGCAACGGAGATGAAACCGCTGGAGGTGGATCAACAATAATGTTGACTTCGACACTTTCATCGTCACTCCAAGTGTTTGATACTGTTAATTTGAAACCGATTGAGTAAATACCGGGCGTGACCAAATCAATCTTTTGGTACGGCTTTGCCTCAACTTCTGTCACAAGATTGAATACATTCGTACCAAATGCTTGCCAGGGCACGCGGTCCGTTCTACTACGACCGTAAACACGACCTGCTGTAACGGCAGTTAGAATCTGAACGGGGCTATACAACCTGGCAAGTGTGAAAGAAACCAGACCGCCATTGATAGTGATCAAGTGACCGTTTTGAGACATGACAAACACAGACGCGTACTCTTCTTTTCTGAATTCCACGAGACCCCCTAAATCTATTGCAAGATCAACGCCGGCAGTGACGTGGCCTTTGCGAGATATGCCGTCTATAAGTCGCAGTGTATCAGCCTCTTTTCCAAGCGCTACCACTACACTTACAATGTCATCCACTTTTAGACTGATATCGAGATGGACACTCACATAATATATTCCATAACTGTTCATGTGAATGGTTGATTCCGAATAGATGCCGACACCGTCCGGATTAAGATATTGTGGCGGATACCGGTACTCTGACGAACCCAAGCCACGAACTGCTTCCCAGTCTCCTGATGCACCGTAGCCTTTGGTAACTGGCGCAATAGATATTGCTAATTCTGTGCTGTAAGAGGGTCCTAGGTATATGCAAGCTAATATACACGAAACCCGTGGTTGTAGGTTATTGCTGGAAAATGTCAACGTTTCCAGATGAATGACTTGAGACTGATTGAGATAAAAGAAACCACTAAAATGCATTGACGTAACAGATTGTTGCGTCGAAGCCGTTATATTCAGTTGCCGTAACGTATTGCCTGGCACAGAGTGCAAACGTAATAAAAACGGAGGAGAACGTGCATCAACCTCAGCTGTAACAGTTACATAGTAAACCCCGTTGCAAGGCACCTCGAATACGGCGTCTGGCCTTTGAGCTGCAATAGAAACCAAATAATAATGGTTATACTGTATATTGTGACCGACTACCGCAGTGACGACGATAAATATGTAACAGCACGCAAAAACATTGAGTCTAACTTGATGCAAATAATTTTAACGAGTTTCAATTTTCAAACAGACGACAACGTGTGAATTACAGAAACAAACAGATTTGCTAAAACAAGACCACCAGATCAGCTGCAGGTACACATTAAACATTTCTGTAAAACATGGCAGTTACGAGACTTGGATTCATGGGGAAGCTGTCGCTATTATGACCAGGATCAACTTGTTTAATCACACAACAAGAGACCGTAATAAACAGGTAAGGTAACCGTAGTGACCATTGAAGCAGGGTGAATCTACTCACCAAGTAAAGTGTCAAATGAGTAGCCATCTTTGATGGGCCTCCAGTTGACAAGTTCTGATACACTATTATCGTGTCGTAGAAACAGATCAGACATCAATGTAAAGCCAACAGTATCCGATAGATCACCGTGAAACTGTACTGAGAATGTGCTTCCCATTTGCATCTGCACGCCTCCTTCTTTATAGCCATGACAATAAACGGATAGAAAAGAGGCTCTCGGTAATAACATCACACACGAAAATGAGGTAGACGTTCTAGAATGTTCTTGGTGTGGTGACGAACAGCATCCAGGTATCAACCCAGCCGGATGTGAAATGCAAATCGAGCCATGCTGGATTACATCGCTTGCGTGTAAAATGGCGTTGATAGAAACGACGTATACGCCATGGATTGGCACGATGACGCCGTTCGTTGTGTGTTTAACGCCGTAAGAGAAAAACCCGGTCAGACCACCTGTATCCCAGCCTGCAACAGAGGTACTGGGGCCCAGGCTGTGGTCTTTCGACAGTTGAAGAGAGGCTCCGACTTCAGGGTAAGCTGAAACAAAAAAAAGTCTAACTTAATCCACTGGGTGAGGGGTTGGACAGTAAACAGCACTGACTGACTAAGGATTATGCGCGTCTTTGGCACGCCTGATTGTCCCTGATGAACGATAATTAAGCGACACGGAGTATTAGGATGGAAGTGACGTATGGGGGAAACAGGCCCGGAAATCCAAGGAGAGGGTTTCTGTCACGTACTTGGAACGGCGTTACAATATGCTCAGTCACGTGATTGTTCTGCCATTAATTAATTGAATGACAGCCTGGTTAGAGTACATTATTATAAGATAGTTTGATCTCATCAAAAAATGTGATCAATTATTTAAACGAGTATTTAGCTTAATTTTGTGGCTAGTCGTCAAAGAAAACAGAGCAACAGATGAAACTGTCGACTGAAAGCCATCAAAAGGCAATTTCATGCCGGTTTGCCGCCCTCTACACTGATGACGTTACCATAGCAACATAATAATATGTTTACGTCAGTGCTTTTCTTTTCGCCCGGGGGATATGCGATGGTTGATCGGTATAGCAGCAAATGAATCAAGTCGTGAAGGTTATCAATAGTATTAAAAGCTGTATGAAAATGTTAGCTGGTAAAGAGATGCCATATCTACAACAGTCGCACAAGTTCACACACAGATCAAATTAATGGATAATATACAGATATCAAATACGTAAAGTATTAAACTTGATACTAAAGAGGTGAACGCTGCTGTGGTGGTTTCATATCCTCCCTATAACATAGGTTTTATTCCCGTTACGGGTCGTTACGATGTCACGCAACTATTTACCCAACCACATTTCATTGCGCAAAATCTTAACCGACCTAGTACGACGCAGAATAAATACGATCACCTGAGTATAGGAGACGCGCAAACGGCCTTGAATCGCTTGGCTTACCTTGGCTTCTCTCACTAGCAATTACCAGCCAAGTAACTAACACCAACCAGATACCACCATGTGCCATTATGGCCTACTATGAACAGTTTACTTCGCAGCAATGCGGCCAAAACTGTACAAAACATTCCATTGGTAAAACCTCGAGGGAATATAAAATGTTTCCTTTTCTAATTCCTTTTAATCGTCGTCTACATGAAGTGTATTTAGGGCCAGCTTTGAAGAGCGAAGCGTCCAATCGCGTTGCTGTTAGCAGACGGCTTCAATATAATCTGCTGTGTACAGCTTAGGAAATACCTGTGGAATGAAAATAAATTGAAGCGAGGCAAAGAGTGTTATAAGAGATGAATGGGCCATGCAAACCTCACTGGCTCGTGTCTTTGTGAATCACAATATAAAATAAACCGTAACCGCACAATCGATCGATTCTTTATTGATTAAACATTCAATCCGTTTTTCCCTTTTCTTAAAAAAGATTGAACTAGAACCCACAAGTTGTATTATTTCACTACAAAATTAATTTAACCCTTTCCATAATTTAAAACTGTGATTTCTTTTAGCCATCTACCTATTTACACTATTTTCGTTTATGATGTGTTTACTAATAGCTAATTCAGCTTCAGCACAATCAGCAGGTTGAATCTTGCAGTGACAATACAACAAAAAGGCGTTTTGAAATACTTCAAACAACAGCGTTGTCCCTGTGAATTCTTCGCTGTGTGGTTGCCATCGTAACACCGGGACGACGCTCCACTGGCGGCAACTGTTGTTCTTCTTTTTGCATTGAAATCGTTGCTACAATACCAGCTAAAAACACAAAGGACACAAAGGTGTCAAAGGGCTGCTGCACTGACACAATCGAAATGGTGAGCAGCAGAGAAAAAACATGAATTAAAAATGATACGGACAAGCAGGTGTTAGTTACGTCACAGATAAAAATTGGCGAGCTCGATCTGTTTCAATTAATTTAAATTCAATATTGCACTGAACGCCTTGTCTTGTTCCTGAACGACAACCCTAGTACAATCGTGCGTAAAAACCTCCACAATACTCGTCATAAATGCAGAAACGCAGACGTCGACAGAATTCAATCTGATGTCAAATTTAAAAACATGACAGCCATTTACAGCTGTCGATAAACCCAGATGATAACACCGTGAATTTCAAAACCTGTTCAAAATGAATAAAATACGAAAACAAAAAGCAGTTTCAGCTGCGTAGGCAAGCAGGAGGCGGTCGATTAACCCCGCATAGCAATGGGACACCTGTTGAACGCAGTTCGTCAAAGTGTATCATTATTACATGTGCGAAACTAACGTTCTAGGTAGGTGTAGCTACTTCAGAGCGTCATCCTGCAGAGCGTTGTTGTCTCTCAAACAAGGCAATGTCTAATTCTGTGATTATAAGTAGAAACAATACTGAGGTTTGGCTCCATTCCCTTTTTATTAGTATTGTAATTAACGTTCGAATGATACAGTTAAAATTGTTTCGCTTGATTATAAATGCTGATAGTGACGCACAGTGCACAACACATTTGCTACCGGATGAGACACAGTTGAACGAAATTGTTTACCTTCCATCTCATCGTCGTCTTTTGGGGAAAACGAAATCACGCACCAACTCAAGACAACACAGATTAAACGAATTAAATTTAAGATGCGCCAAGTAGAGAGCTTTGCCGTGTCGTTCCTTCAATTAAAAATTGATCAAAATCCAAATGATTGAAACAGATGCGATTAACTTCAAAGCTCTGCCGTGCATTTTCATTAACATAAAGGCCAACATAAAACGTGTGGAGACAATATAGTAATGAGGATTGGCAAGATAAGACTCTGTGCTTCATCCAAGAGAATTCAAGAATGATTTTAATTATAATAATAATTTTTTCGTTGTTGTATTACTGCACAGATACTTCAGGAGAACCGAATGAAAGAGGCTATATATTATTCATGTGCCTCGTCTCAGCGCTAAGCACTGTGAGATTGAACGAGGGATTCGATGACGACAGAATAACTGCGTATCTAGATGTGTAACACTTTCCGTACATACCATAATGTCGGTTGCAATCGATACAAAGAGATCCTGTCATCGAGCCGCGCCAGACTGACTGAGAACACCAAGGCCAGCCAATGAACTGCCAATGGAAATTAAGATACCAAATACCACCCCGAACTGTCTGCCTCAATAGAAATACAGTTACTCTCTCTATTCGTTTCTACTGCCCTTTGCAGCTAATTCATCGCACTTATGAAGCTGCTGGTCCGCTCAATTCATAGAGGTTTGGTAATTAAATGGTCATGTCCTCTACAATCCATTTTCATGTTCTCTCTACCGATGGCCACCTGAATACTGTACATACAATCAACTCTCTATGTATCTATCAAATCTATTCCTATTACTATTTCAGACCTCTACATGCACTCTATACGGACTAACAGACAACTGCACACTGATGAAACGGTTCACTGCCATTTCATATCATGGCTATTTCAAAAGAAATGGGATCACGGCAGTGGCTCTCCGTCCTTGCATGTAACCACTCACCAGCTAGGATTAAGGCCCGCCATGGTTTTGAAAACAAGTTATAGAAAACGAGGTTCCAGTCACCAGCATTCGTAGACATGTACCTAGACAAGGAGAACACCATACCACAATGGTACAGCAAACCAAACTGTCAATACAAATAAGGTGGAATTATCCAAACATGAAACATGGAACAGGCAGTGGACCTAAAAGAAGAGGAATGGGTACGGCGAATGAGCTAAGCATGATGGGTACCTTTGCCTCCGTAGGTCTCTCTCTATCACACAAAAAAACCATTAGGGGGGAAGCCTCTAAGGTTGACATTTCAAAAGAGATTATCCAGTCGAGACACAGTAGCTCACTTTATCAATAGGTATTTCTGATAAGAAATTGTATACTATGATATTTTGATGTTGAATACCAACCATTGAGATATTTGTTTTATAAAACTACCTGTCAAGCACAGCAACTGATGAGATTGCCAGCAGAAGGTAAAGGATGGATTGAAATGCATTTGATACCGAAGAATAGTGCATTAAAAACGTTGCATCACTCGATGCACTCAGTGAATACGCAAATATCGTTGTTGTTGCAGCAGCACCTAAAATATAGAGAGACATTCTCATAATCAATAGGCTGCACTCGATGTAGTGCAGCCACTAGGTCATTCCACTTGTGAGAGCCAGCAGTTTGAAATAGATAGCTATGGTTTGACACTTGATGTCGTTATGGAAATACGACCGACTATTGGTGGTAATTGGACTTTGGAAAAAACTGGAGAGACGAGGAGGGGTAAAATTTAAGTAAACTTTGTGTTCGATCATCAGATGGTTGGTTACTCAATCATCTGTTTACGAAAGGGTTGTGTACATGGCGTTCTATGATTCTGGTTTTGGTAGTGGATGATTCTATTAATCATCGTTGAGATGGTCGTCTGAAAGTAGACAATTTCTAGATGCAAATATTCAAAGAAGGAGATATTCTTAACTGATTATATTGAAGTGTCAGTATTCATAGCCATGGTGTATGCTATTCGGACATAAATTGTAGACACTAAACCAAATTGAGCAAAGGTAAGCTACTGCATCTCTGTCTCCCATTTAAAGTGAAACGGCTGATGCCATGATTAAATTGACTTGAACTAATAATGCTTTGTAAAGCTTTCTTTTATTGAAAGCTAAAATTCAGTAATGCAACTAAGTGTAGTAGCTGTTTTGTTTTCATCAAAATCTACATTCGGTTACATCGCCATGGACTATAGCTTACTTCACAGTGGTCACCTCATTTCTCAAAATTGATTGAGATTAAACAATCGATCCCAGTCATAAACACCGGCATCGACCGTTTTATTTAGTTTGCTGTGTTTCAGCTGCTGTCTGGACACACAGTTCATCAACACTTTGTGCAGCACCAATTGAGTACTTCTATTCTAAATCACTCAGTCTGGAGGGTCACAATTGCCCAAAGCCTCCTTCTCATTTTATTCTCTTGTTATGCTGTGAGACCATGCCTTACAGAAAATGCGAGTGTTTGAACGGGAGATGTTTACATCTATACCAACCTGCTAATAACCCATAGCAAATCTGAGCTAGTGAACAGAAGACACAATGAAATCTCTAAATGAAATGAACAAATATAAACAATAAACACATCACCATCAGAATGCAATGTTAGTCCAATAAGACTGCAGCTGCATTTACCTTAGCTAACACCATAGAATTGTAGTCATCTTGATCGTTGTGTGGCTCTGTCTGCACCTCAGGTGAAGGGCTCCTTTCAAGGCGCAGTTGGGCCGTAGCTCTGTCTTCCTTTGTGAATCCACCTAGTGAAAGATGATAGTGCAGTAAAGGTAAAGCAAGATAGCCACTCACATAGCGTATGTCAAACAGCATGTTGATTTGTGATTTAGCAGGTTGATTACTCATCTTACTTTGCTTTTCAACAAATATGATGTCCAGTGGTTGGCTTGGTTGGATGTGAGTTCCAATCACAGATTCTTCATGAGGTCTATGTCCGTTGTACTTGATGTTTACGGCAGGAAGAATGTCTTCTTTGTCAATGGGAAAGATCTCTGAAACTGTGACAAGCAGAACAGTCAGTGCGATCATTGATGATTTAAATGCAAGTGGAAATCAATTAATTGGCCATAATAGCTTACCTTCGGCGTCACCTTGATAATTTTCTTCATCTCCAGATGTGACAATTTCTGATCTGAAAAGTAAAATTGTAAAAGCAATTGATGCTACCAAACTTCTCACATCATTGGGTTCTTGTGTTACTACCTCACTTTGCGTCTCTTCTTCTGCCCCTTTGATTTGGATGTTGCTGACGATCGATTTGATGGTAACCTATTTTGAGATCCATTCACACGATCTATATCATCTGTTGTAAAACACAAAGACTGTAAGTCATAATCAATCCGTTCGGCAGCTCTAGCATAAAGCAATTTATTTGGGTATTGACTAATAATAAGTATGCTACCTGTTTGCTCCAGCGAATGTGATTTATCTTTGGGAAAGTTTCCTTCCATTGCCATCACCTCCTCACTGACTGATCGTGGTATTCTTTTATGATGACGGTGATCTGAGTGATGCGTTTCATCTACCAAAAAAATTGTTTTAGATTTTAGAAACCTAGTTTTGGATTTGAACATTCTCATCACATAATTGGTCCTCTGCTTAATAACACTTAAGTCTGGGCATTGGAAGATTTTGAGAGCCAGTGGGGGCTGTTGGACAGCAATATGATAAGCAATTAATTTATTCACAAGATGGTCCATAATCACAACTGAGGATGTTTACATTGCATGGTCAATCATCATCTCTAATGGATGCACTTTTTGATGTACTGGAATACTCTGAAGTGATGGGCATGGTCAACAACATAAATGATTTTGACCATCCTGCTATTTTTCTTGTGCTCCTCAGGCGCCAAGTTTTTCCTTGATCCAATTCAAAGCAGTGCTTTGGGGAGCCACTGAAAACATTTGAAATTCAAATTGCCTAGCCTACTAAGAGAAAATTGTTTGATGTACGAGACGTAAGAATAACACGTGTTGTAAGGTTGACATCTTATTGCAGACTGGCTTACAAACATGGATACGAGACATATACACACACAAGCTAAGGCAATACTACTACATGTCCGCCTAAAATGCGAGTAACATTATTTTATAATAAGTACGTATCTATTATAAGCTATTATATGAAATAAACTAGTAAATAGACAAAAAAATCAGACATTCTTGTTTGCTACTCAGAGTTTCACGCCGAGGCGATCATCAGACAATCTAATCTGTGAAAAATAAATGTGATACCTTTTATGTTATAAAGCAGCTAAATCTATTGTTATATATTGTATTGTTAATCCTAACTAATTACATTGTTCTATTTTGTGTTGTTCCTGTTAATTGTTATGTTTTGAAATTTGACAAATAAAATTTGTTTTCATGCCTACTTCTTGAGATCATTTCGCTTTTCTTATTTAAAAGCTTTTTATTAGAGCAGATGATGTAATATTTCTCTGTTAAGCACAGGTCACATGATTTTTTGATGTTGCTGTACGGTGCTGCAGACGATAATATTTTATATATATGAAATATATATACAACTAGCAATGAGTTACCCGCGTTGCTGGGTATCAGTGTGCTGAGGTTAATGAGCCTAACTATTACTTGCACCGCAAAAGATGCCAAATCAAACACAATGTTTTTAAAGTTCAAATCTATAAATCTGGGTATAAATCTTCAACCATATCAATTTACGAAAGAACAGGAACCATGAAAAACCCCATCTCACTTGTAAATAAAGCTCAGAATATTCGTCTTGTCTGCATTGCCGACTCGCTAAGGTGCTGATGTAGTGGGGTTTATTGTTTTACCAAATTATTAAGCGTTTATCCATTTCAAAGGAATTGTAGAAGGACAGACAAATACACACAAACACACACACACACACACATACACACAGTGCGGCTTATATAGAAGATATATGAAATATATATTGTACGTAGATGTTGGTAGTAGTAGATACGTTACAGCATTAGTATTATCAATCGTCATATTTGGAGTACGTCGTAATCTTGAACTTCTTTGCACAGCCACTCTTTGTTCCTCTTCTCCCTCTTCTTCTTTGTCTGCTTCTGGTTCTTTTGTTCCTGCATGAAAATACTTCAAAAACTTCACTTTTCTCCCGTACAGACGTCCAGTTTCTGACTTTACTAAATAACTCCTTTGGCGAGGGTACCTTTTTACAATTACGCCCACCATTTCTAACTTTTTGTTGGTAGGATTCTGTACTCTCACTATGTCTCCCTCATCTAATTGCGGCCGACTCAGGGCTGTCTTTTAATAAGTGATGCATTTGTGCTTTCTTTTTGAGTGTTTCCGCCTTTGCATAAGCTTGACAAAGTTTTCCATTATTGGTTGCTGAAAAACGAGGGGGTGAGCTGGCAGCTTGGATCAAAAGTGGTGGCCAAACAACCACATGGCCGGACTGAGACCATCTGCAGCTGAGTTGTTGTGATACTCGATGAGTGCCCCACTAAAAGCCAGTAGATCAAAAGAACCTTTTGGGCTGACTTTTGCCATAATTCCTATGATGATTTTCACTGCTGCTTCTGTGTGCACAATTGCCTGTGGATGGTAGGGGGATGATGGGTGGTGGACTGTGTTCCACTTGAGACAATACGCTGACAATCCTTTACTTTGGAATGGAGGTCCTCCGTCTGATGTGATTCTCCCTGGTAGACCAATCATTCGGGCCCATTTGAGGAAGTAGCAGGCAATATGATCAGTGTCAGCACCATCTCTACCACTATTGTGAACCTCTTTCCAGCCACAGTACTTGTCAGTGACAACCAAATACGTGTGGCCTGCAAAGCTAAACAGATCAGTAGCGAGTTTCTCTTCAGGGCGTGTAGTGGGTGTATCACACATCATTGGCTCTGCTTGTTGACTTGGGCTTTGCACAAGGTTTTGCTCAGGGGTTGCCTGAGTAAAAGGGGAGGGTGTGGAGGAGATTGTCTTGCCTTGTAACTCTAGTGAAAGACCATTAACACTGAAAGCTCCACTCGGTAGACTGACTTTGGGCCAGTCGGGTGGTAGTAGCCCCAATGCAATGCATCCAGCCTTATTGACTACATGAACATCTGTTTCATATGACAATTCGCCTTGTTCCATCCTAACATGTGCTTCACCGTAGCTTACTAAATCAATACCGTCGGCCCCCATTAGCTTAGCATGATCTTCCTTGATCAACAACGTTCCTACACAGGCTGGCAATGATGCAAGAGTTATCCAGCTCATGGCATCACAAAATGCTCCTGGGTCTGGTAGCCACTCAAATCCATTACTTTCCTGATTGCCATGATGAGTTGATAGAGGAATCTTTTCGTTCCTTCCAATGTTGAGGGTTGATAGCAACAATGATACAATTTAGAGATGAGCCGATCATGAAATTTGCCAATTATTTTCAACAATCGGTCCATTAATTGGTGAGCAAAGGAAAACAAACTTTAAAGGGCGGAAATGAAGAGAACAAAGCAAAAGGGACATTTTCTAAAAGATTTGCTTTCATGCGTTTTCTTAAAGTGATTAAAAGAATCGAAAATAATATCTAGAAAATAAACTCTGTTTTTAAATCAAACAAGTAGAAAGAAATAAGGTGAAACAAAATCTTTATCGTGAACTCATAATAGTCAAGACATTTATGTAAATGTCATTATCATAGTGAACGATTCGAAGACACGATAAACTTTCAACTAAGTGGAGTAAAATACAGGAAATAAAATAAATAACCACAATGTTATTTCAATCACTATCCATTCCAATGAGCAAATTAGCGGCCATATCTAAGAGCAACATTGGTATAGACCTTTGACACGAGGCAAACAAATATAATCCATTTGTTTATTATAAACTGTCTGTTGAATAATCAATACCAAATCCGACACTTTTTCTTTCTTGCACTTTCTCGAGATCGTTCTTTTATGATGTCGTAGAAGATAGATGGCACAAAACAACAGCAAATTTTTGACGTGATAGAAAACATTGTAGCACTGATTGTTTCATGTGCATAATTTGTTTCTTTGCGGTGTATTACCATCAAAGCACAAACACAATTAAATCTATGATGATTGTTCTTAGTGAGAATAGGGGCGGATAACAGAATAATAGTTTTGTTAGATTGAATGAGGCCCGGATACAGGGGGTGTCTGCTATGTCTAAAGACAAACACATCTTCTGTTGTAGAATGACGTAATCGTGCTATTTTAAACTTGGGTTTAAACTTGAATATTATTTACGTCATGGTTTCATGACATCATTGCTGTCAAGTTGTTGTCATGACATCGGTGTGATCGTGACTTTTTCAAAACAGCTTGTTTTCAATCACAGTTCATCGAGACACGTTGATTGGACAACGTGTACGAGCTCTAACAATTGACCTGGTTCAGGGACAATTGACATAGATTTTTCTGCGCTTCTTATTGGTTTTCGTTCAGAAAATGAATTGTCTTCGGACACAATCGAAATTTTTGGTAACAATTGACCTAGAAGACTGTCAAATCTCGTCCAAGCTTGCAACTTGATTTGATCAAACTTGAGTAATTGCTCTTTTGAAGCAACATGATTGGATATAAAATAATTGACCTAGTTTGACAAGCTAGACATTTCGAGAACCGTGACGTTTTATTCGAAATTCGTTTATCATGTCTTGAAGCTGTGTAGACTTGCAAATTCCTTTTCACATGATTCGATTTCCTGCAGTTGTTGGCCGGTACATTGCCACCTCGCTGGCTCGCTCGACCATCTTCTAAAAGTTTTGATATCACAAACATCTTTATGTGAAGCAGCTTTTCCATCAATAACATTTGAGGGTTTACATAATCTTACTTTGTTTACACATCGATTTTGGCGTTCTAACTATGTCAACTTTGGGAAATACGTAGCCTAACCATGGAGAATGCTGTTCGTTTTGTTGCACAGCAATATTATTGGCGCCATTTCATATCGAAGGTGATGCATAATTAGCTTTATTTTGATTGTGCTGTTGATTTAATTTTGACAAACGCCCTTTGAAATTTATAATTATTTGGCCTCATTTCATTTGAGGGAAATGAATTTGAAGGCAAAATTGTCTAAACGGTGAGCGTATCCAACAAGCCTGAGCTAGACCTCGGTAACTAAAGACCCAGATTTTTCTTTGCATTTTAATCACCCCACTAGCGCATGTTTCACTCACGATCACTATTGCAATCTTTAATTATAATTTCATATATAAAAGGTTTGGGAATTTGTTCAAATCGTAACTTTAGCATTGAATTATTTGAGAAGCTGTCTAATGATATACTGTTTCTATTTCTTGGTTATTTTTCAGCCAGTGCTGGCAAATTATCTTTGGTGATGTCTACAGTCTCTCCTCTGCTTCACTGCAGATAGTTGCAGCTAGCATTTACTGTACAATTAAATATTAGAAAATAACACTTATAACTGTAATATCAATACAGTATTCAGCTTATAGTGACTACTATGTAATTGTAATACTACGTAATGTAATTAGTCAGTTGTGGTGTGGCTCTGAATTAAATCCGTTTGTGTGTCTCGTCTATTCATTCAAAATCTCTGGGGTTTGGGTTAAATTGCGCCCCCATCACGCGGGGAATTTTCAAAGGGAAAGGGCGTGGCACGTTAATTTTACACCCTGAGACAAGGGTAAGTAAAATCCTGT
>JANVCG010085109.1:0-16047 GCA_025505365.1 Haliclystus inabai
AAGGGAGCGAAGCGACCTATAGGGGAAGCCGAAGGCTGACAGCCCCGGGCGCAGCCCGCAAGCCGAAGGCTTGTTTATGAATAAAACTGAAAAATACTTGATTTAGGTAACAGTTGAAATAATTTGAAGCCATTACTTAACGTATGTCGTATAATGCATAACGACTCGGAGATACCTATAAAGAATCAAACGAGATTATTTCATTAAAAGAGGATGTCAATGGTATGACCATTCACAACTATACGCAGAAAGTTTACATGGTGCTTTCGACGTTCAAATCTGGGTAACAGCTACTAGCAGAAGGTAAAAAAGCTATGGGGTTAGGATTAAGAGGTTTTCCTTTGAGTTTTGAAATTACGTGAGTCAAAAATTCTGTACTGCTAGGGTCACATGCTATTGTGCATTGCTGCCAAAGAATCCAAAAAAAGGAACAGATTTATGCTATCCCTGCATCAAATTACTTTTATGTAGAATAGAATGTGTAGCTGTAGTGTAGTGACAGCCGTATAGGATCGTTAGCGACATAGTCTTTCATTTCCTTTACTAGAGCACTACATTCACTGGCGTCACAAAAATCGTCAATTCATAAATCGTATACACACGTTACCCTGTTTTTTATAATATCTTGTGAATGAGTGAGGAAAGTTTCATTTTTGTTAATTGGGTTGTGACAAAATACTTCATCAATACATTTATTTCCGGTTTATCACACACCTTAGTTCACATTCTACTGGTGATAACACCGTAGGGTAGGTACTATACTAAAGAGATTCTCCTTAATAGCCATTGAGCATGCGTTTGAAGTAGTATGATCTTGAGGCTGATAAATCACAACACATCTTGTGCTATTCTGACATTTCTATCGATGATTGAAAGCTATTATTTAGATATTTTTGTATGTGAAAATAGGAATGTCAACCTTAAACCCGAATATTTCCCATCTCGTCGTTATCCAGAGGTAGACGCTGGTGTGATCTTCGCTGGTTGAGTTTTACGGTTGCGTTCCAATGTTAGTCCATGCATGACCAGCCTCAGGTGGCTACATTGAAAAGATCTTGTTCCGTGCTCTGTTTACGTAGAACCAGAAGAGGAAAGAAAAACGTTGGGCGTCTGTTGTCGCCAAAACAAATACTGCGTAAAATTTAAAACTAATTTTATCTAATGTTGAATTTATCATACAATGTGGAGAGAATCGTTATAAAATGGTATGTGGTTTATGGCTTTTAATTAAATGAAATGGATATTTTACTGGCAATGTGTCTTTTGATAAGAATCTAATAAAACACTTTTATCGAGGAAATAGATTTTAGTAATGGATGACTTCGGATCCCTATACAGTATTCGACAAAAGCATGACGTACGTTTCATAGTAAGCTGAAATTCATTTTGGAGAAAAGATAAAAAATTTGCTTTTTGACATTCTCGAGTGAAAACAATTCAATGATTCCATTGTCATTTGAATTGAATATTTCTTTTAAATCAAAATATGAAGTACATAAGTGGCAGGTTTTATAACATTCTTCTAAACATTAATCCTTCACATTACAATCGATTTTGTTGAAAAAGAGTTTCTTCAAGGAAATTTAAACATGCTGTTTCTTTAACTGATAATCCTTTGAAGGCAAGCATAATCCCAGAAGCAGTTAAAATATCCAATTTTTCTTTGTCTCAAACATTTCATGTTACAAAGTTCTCCATCCAATACCTTGTTTTCTGAGCACATCTAACATACGGTTCCAATCAACAATCAAAGCTCAATCTCATTTAGCAATAAAACTGTGGTTTTAAAGTATCGAAATAGACTATAATACTATACGTAGAAATGATCAAAATATAGGAGTGTTTTCAATGATTTTATTCAAGTTATTTGTAATCAAAAGCAGAACCTGATAATGCGTTTGAAATCGGTGTAGAATTTGCCTGGAATTATTGAGAGGATGAAATTCCTTCGAATAATTTACAATCGCTTATAGATTATTACAACAATTTGGTAGTAGAATTCATTGTGGTAAGCAGCTGAGGAAACTTGGCATTGTACCAGACAGCGATTAAAACTATTAGGCCATAGGATCAAAAACGTTGTACAATATCAATGGGAACTATTTGTATCAACCTGCAAACAACAAGCGATTTTTTACAGGTTATTCTATTGTACTTCCTAAGTACAATGCGATTGAAAAATAATAAGCAGATTATAAAAATATCTGCATTAAAGATATATGAGACCAGAAGGAATTTCTTGCCTGTAGCTTTATATAGCTTTAATTGGATATATCATAATTACTTCAGATTATGCATAGCCTCATTTTCTGTCATTATAGTGCACCTTGCCAACTCGATTTCACTGGCCTAACCAAAGTCGTGAAGGTCTAACAAGACTGCAAATTCGAACCCGTTCCTTACTAACTGCAAAATAATCGTCTGAAAATTTATATCTTAGACCAAATGAATAGCTCAATTTCTCTAATATCAAAAAGAGTTGTAAACAGCCGCGCAGCTGATACGTCTCTTTCAAATTCCTGAAATACTACTTGTTAGATGGTTTGTTGCTTTAGCTGAGTGATAACCATAAGCAATTCGAGAAATTGCTCTTTAATAGATATTGGTGATAGAATTATATTTTTGTTTCTATAACTTTGTAGGAAATGATGAATTCTTGGCTGGTCCAAGTGTTGTGTCTTTGTACCATTTCTTTTGCAATAGCTGGAGGTATTGTGAATCATTGTTTGTATTCAAGTATAAATCTGCTATCAAGTAGAATTTTCAGAAATTATATTCAAATCATACCAAATCAAAATTGTTCAAAGGAAGTATAAGCTCACACTACAGCAAAATTTCTGTTTGTTCTGGAAGGTATTCTAGAAATCTGTAAACATAAAGTAATGAAGAGTACAGAAAGTGGTGGAGTGTAGTCTGTTTGTGCGAAATAAGCCATCTGAAACCTATAATAACATGTATAACAACATGAAAAAAAGAACATCATGGAGGCCATTTTAGCTTTTGATAGAAAAGTATGCCAGAAAATTCCAAAAACTTTGGTCTACAGTATTTGAATATTGATTGAAAATTGTAGTTATTAGTCAAACGATGTTCTTTTGTTTTCAAGAAAGCTCACGACCAATGTGTTGCACAGACATCCAGGGTTTGAAATTCCCGCTTTGTAAGCACATTTTTTTTAGTGCATGTCGAAGAGCGGAATAAAAATGGGATAATAATCATACTTGGTGAAAACGTGTTAAAAACATATTGTCCCGTGACTATGTGCTACATACTTAATAATTCACAAGAGATATGAAGATATTCGAGACATGATCAAATTTTAATTGCATCTGTCTCATTGAGCATACATTCACATTTATTTACCTGACGGACGTTTATTTATTCTAACGCAGGCTCAACAGCTACAGGCAAAATTGAAGTCAAGAAAGCATCAAAGAAGAGTGTTGTAAAGCTTCACAATATACTTTCAAAAAAGTTCTCACTTCCAGATGTCAATTCCCTCCCAATCAAGGCCTCGATGGTCCACAACCAACCAGGAAAGGCTCGTGATTTATTGTCAGATGTAATCCATTCTGATTATAATTCTTACGCACCAAGTGACAAGCAATATAAAGTTGAGCCCGAAGATACAGAAAAAGGAAAATCAAGGCAGTTGTATGATTTTTATAAGCATAAGAGTGATTTATCGGAAATGGATAACCAGCCTATAGATCATCAACATGCGGAGGATATTAACGAGCCCCATTTTCAAGCTCATATGAACTTTCACCACGCAGACGTTGGTGGGCAGCCAGAGCCTCACACATCTGAATTATATGCTGGTGAAATGATTGGTGATGAGAATTCACTGTCAAAATATATAACGCCTCCAGTGTACGAAGAAGGCAACGGTAAAAGAAAAACACTTCAATCAAATAAGCATCCCTCACAATCTTTGCATATGTCAGAAGATGATAAAGAGACGGAGCAATTGAACACAAAATCATTGATGGATCATTTAGATACGATGATGACACCGATTGAACACCACAATGGAGACCGTGTTGAGGAACAAAGTAGTCAAGAAAGTGCAAGAGGTAGATCTGATGACGAGAGACCATATGGAGACGACAGAAGTGAATCAAGAGATTCTGCTGATCCATCGCAGGCAGATCAAAGAAGCTATTCATCTAGTAATCGTGAGCAACAAAACAATGATGGTATGCATAATGAAGAAAATTCTGATAGTGGCTATAATGGTTATTCTCAAAATAGAGGTGCTATTGGAGATAACGAAGAAAATTCTGAAGGAGCTTCAGACCCTGGACGTTACGATGGTAAGCGATTACAGGAATTGAACAATGGAAATGGAAATGAATCTCCTGCCTCGGAAGGAAGTCAGCAAGGAAGTCGTGAAGGTGAAGAGCAGGGAGGTAATGAAAATTCGGAAGGTGCATTGCAAAGACAGTCAGAACAAGACAAGGGGAACACAGACCAGAGTTACAAGGACAACAGTGAAGACAATGAAAGCAAACTGTATTTTGGAATGAACCACAAGGATGACGATGCTGTCCCTAATAACCTTGATCTTGGAATGGAAAATCATAATGACAGACCATTCAGCAGAATTCAAGGCCACGAACAAGAAGAGCTTGGCAATATGATGAGAGACGCACCGAAAGGTGAAGCAATGAATGGACAAGAGGACTCCTCTTACATGCAAGCGAACAATGCAAAACCTAATCCCATCGAAGTATTACAAGATGAATCTGGAGCGTTGAGACCGATAAATCCAAGTGATTCACGTAACATGGACCAAGGAGCAAAGTTACACTCAGAGAGTAAATAGATTAGGTATAACTAAAGTATTTCGTAAAATGATTATTGAACAATTCGTGATTTGATTGCCATTTAGATATGTGCGACGATTTTTATCTATTTCATAGGAGGAATCTTTAGAGAAAGGGGGTCTTTAACTTTACAGTGAGAAAAGTAACAGAATCATAATGATTTGGATAAAATTCATTTGAGCTACTTTGAAGCAATTTCTGCAATTATACAGAGAAAGACAGTCTGAAGGAGTTTCAACAATAATACGTGTACAGTAGCACTCCTCTAGCCTTACACATTGTTTCAATTTGATAATAGATGCTGAAAGTGTTTTGCATCTTATATAGAGATTTATCCATTCTCAGCTCGCTTCCTTGGTTTTTCGACTCGACTAATGTGTGATGTATTGTTTTAGCAATTTTAAAAATGATCTCAAGTCTTCCCTCAACCTTCAATTGAGATTCCTCTATCTTTTGAAAGGTTATTTAATCATAATTTTACTCTACTTTATTCATTCATCAATCCCAAAACCGAATATTATTTTTCTGTAAAAGAAATGCAGCATCAATAAAACTCGAGTTAAAGGCTTCTTGCAAGTAGTAATCTTAAAACAATTGAAGTGCTTGACTATTATATACGTTCTAACAAAAACTGCAGTAGTCGTATGATTGTTCGTGGTTTTATCACAGCTTCAATCGTAGATGTATATATTGTAGACGAAAAGAGATTCCATTCAAATTGATTAACGAGAGAGATAGAAAAGATAGAACCATCCTCTTAGGCAATCGCATTTGGCAATGAACTCGAACAAGCAAGCACATCCAAGGGCAAAAAAGAAGTTCCCAAAGTTTAATTACATGCTAGTTAGTCTTTGACCAAAGTTGTTTAGCATTTGTTCTGTGTCAGCTTATTCCCAATGCACAACCTTGAAGTCATACAATTTGTGTCTTCTACCGTATAAATGATATGGAAAATCATAAAATCAGATTTTACTTGAATAAGAGTTTCTAATCTAAAATGCATCAGAAATTGATTAATCAGAGTAGTTTCAGGACTGGAAATCTGAAACATTTAAAAATTTGCATTTTTGTTGTTGTTTCCCTGTGCAATCTGGTGTTAAAAGTTTTTACAATATTTCACTCGGAACAAAAGCCCGAGCTGTAAAAGATTGGAGCTTCACCATTTGCTATTTATTACACTGGGATATTTGAGGTGATATTACGCAGAATCAATACAAATTATGAAAATAACAATTCAAGAGGGAAATTTCTTAATTTGATTTAATTGCTTTCCCTATCACATAAAGGCGTGCATTCATAACTTTAATGACTATCTTACTTTCATTACCAGCTTTCTGATAGCCTCCTACTTAATCGATTTTCTTTTTCTAAAGCAATAATTTTTTACCACCAATTCAATCTTCTCTATTGTTGATATTCACAATAAATTCTATTGTCTACTAAATTTGAAGGTTCAAAGCTTATGAGTCGTACGTTAATGAAAGTGCAAAAACTTTATTTCACTTATAACAGCACCTTACGCTTGAAAAGTATCTCCCATCTAGGTATCTAATATCCAAATACTCTGACTTCAATAAGTGCAACAGCGATGCTTGCTCCAGTTCTCGAAAGTACAAGGAATCGTCCAACAGCTGGTTCGTTGCAATAAGAAGAAAAGATCAGATCTTGAGGATAGATAGCATTACTCACACACCTAAAATAGAAATTAGTATCACTTTCATATTGCAGTGTAATTGAAATGGCATATCAGAAAATGAGTGTCTGTGGCTTTGTTATCTATTGTATTTGTATTCAAACTATAGCAGTGAATCAACTGCGTTATTATTGTTGTTATTAGTGCTCTTATCATTGCACAGCTGGAAAAAGTTTCAGGAAATAGTCATGCATATATATTCTTTTCAATAGAATCCTGGGAATAGACTGTATTCAAAATTTGCTAAAAATGTAAAAAGTAATAAGAATTTTAAATCAAGATAAAGAGGTGACCATCCTCACTCATGAAGACTTTTAATGTTGTCATTTCTTATGTTCTTATGTGATCAAAAGCACATTATAAAATCTAAGATAGAGTACCTCTAAAATTAGTAAAATAGGAAAAGAAGATAGCAAATTTACAATACAACCTATGTGAAACGACTGATAACATATAAGTAAAATGGCCTGGTAAAAGCTTATACTAGCCTAGCTCCACAAGCCCACATTTCGTCAATCTATACATCTTGGCTTGTGAAAACAATGGCCATTATAGGTGGCGCACAGCCAAAATGCGGCTGCTGTACGTTTGTGCTCAACAAGATTCACAATAGCTATAATTATATTAATTTGAATTAATCATCATGATAACCATTTTACTCATTCTAAGCCAAGGAACGATTGGTCTCATACTATTAGTAGAAATCATGTTACTCACACGTGGCTGGATGATTGATGTGGCCATGCAACATCCTGAACATAAATATCAAATTCTTCCAAGTACGTTGTCGAGATATAAAACCTATTATACACCATGACTTTGACAACTGTGATACGCTCACCAAAATCGACTTGCCACCAAGGGTCTGTACTATACAAAGTATGTGAATAGCAGCAATTTTGATCAAGATTGCCGTCGATTGCCATATTGCACCCGCTCTGGTGTGCTACTGAGGTTTGAGAACAACTTTTTCCAAGAAGGGATATTTCTGTCCAAAAAATTGATTTCTGATAAGTTTGATAATGTCAGAACCCGCAGCTACACAAGGATGAACTATGATTCGGACTTGCAATTGGTTGGCTTATGATCCTGACGCTATCACAATACAGCAACTGAAGCATGAATATCAAAACAAACCCCAAGGGGGGTACTTCCATATTATCCCTATAAGGAGATGTGCCATTTTTTAATGGTATCCTTTTTGCAAAATATCTGCAATTTTAAGGTATCAAATTTGAAAAAAAAGAAGAAAAATTTTGCCACCTGCTGTGAATTTTGTAGATTCCCTACTGTGAAATACCAAAATCAAGCTGTGATCCACCAAAATCATGCTGTGAGGTGCTAAAAAGCCTCAATTAAGGTTTGTGGACGTCATTTTATATAAAACAGGGCGGAAAATTTGAATTTTATTCAATTTTAGGGTCTCTTTTTGACAAAACTTGACAAAGCTGTGCAATTTTGGGGTACAGTTTAAGTTTGGAAATGGCGCCTCCCAGTCGAAAAAGTACTGAAGTACCCCCCGGGAAACAAACCCATCAGTGTTGTATAAGATTATCTGAATCGAGTAATGTTCACTATACAAGTGCCATAAAATGTAAATCTTAGCCGAAAGCCGATTTTTCAATGCTTATAACTAGCAATTCGTGATTTAAAACTTGAATATTTGTTTATATATTCGCAAAATTAGAATTACCCGTTCTTTTCTGCAAAACTAGATTGCAGACATAAATAAAGCTAATCTGTTTCGCTACTATGAATAACCAAGACAGACCTGCATCATAGAAACATTCCTATAATATGCTGTGGTCTTTCCTTGGACGTCAAAAACCCAAACGTGAACTTAACGTCATGAAAGAAAGTGCTTTCGTAATAGTTACGAATTGAAACTGTCAAATAGGGAGAATTTAGAGACTCATTTGTAGGGAAAATAATGGCAATATGCACAAATAGTCTCAAAAGTCTCCCTAATCGTTGACACTTGTTCCATAAACTATGTTACCATGGCAATACTCGAGTCACATCGGAATGAAGCTCAGAGGAGAAATTCACTCGCTGTGGTGGGTCGGCGCTAATACCCTCTCTGATGCATTCTCGTTTCTCTTTATGTACTTCTCGTGATGCCATGAGACCATAGTTCACAGAAAGAGTCAACTACTTTATTGATAGTTCTCGGTCCTATGGCTTGTGTATACAATCAATTTTTTTCTTGAAAAATAGAGGAGTATATGTCATTTCATCCATTGGAACTGAGCTAGTAGCAAGTTAATCAGTTGAATAATGGTATCATACGTTAGCATAGTAATCTACTCACCAGGTGCTGCATATCGTGGCTGGAAATAGAAAAGTCAAGAAGAGTTTATCAGAAATGTCAGCAATACAAGAATCAGGTTCAGAGAACCGTCACAGCAATTCGCCTTTTTCTGAAGCCTGAGGCGAGCTGATAGCCGCAAGGTATTCTCGTATACTTGTGATTAGCGATCACATCATTTTATGTTGGCTGGCTATAAGAAACGGTTAATGAAATTTGGGCAGATCCAAATAATTCAATTGTGTTCGCAAAACTTAATTCTATTCTTCTGCCACATTTTGATTACTGTGCTGCCGTATGGGGGAATTGCAAAATAAAGCATCTTGATTGTCTCCAAAGATTACGGAACAGAGGAATGAGGGCAATACTCTGTTGTAATTATCGCACTCCTGTCTCTGATATGCAAAGTCGACTTGGTTGGCTCTCGATCAGAGATAGAATGACCTCACATCAATTAATGGTCACTCAAATAGAATTAAATTCAATTTAGCTCCTCCATTGCTTTCTAATATTTTCAACAACCACACACCACGAAAACAAGATCTCACTCCCACAATGACATATACATCAAATCAAGCCATCGCCATTCATTTCAACATGCTGGTGCGCACATGTGGAACGCTCTGCCTGCTACAATAAAGGAATTTGCCAAAAGGGATACTTTCAAATGTCTCCTTGAGAAGCATTTATATACTAATGAGTAAAAAATAAAAATAAAGTAAAAAAACTCGTTATATTGAACTAGTTATTTTTCGTTACTATGTGTAAATCTTTTGTTCGTTACTGTATACATATGTCCTGTAAATCAGTCCTGTGAAAAAAGTTTCTAATAACTTATCAGGTATTCTGAATAAATGATGATGATGATCATGATGATGAATCCGACGTAGGAGAGCTTCTTGAAATTGCCATTGAAAGTCATCTTTTCAGATTCGAAGGTAGTGTCTTTAAAATGCGCAAATTGAAGGGGTTGCAATTGGTTCTCCATTAGGCCCACTTACCGTGAATTATATTTTTTGAAAAAGAGGAAAATATGAAAAATAATGGCAGGTTACCATCGAAATACCATCGATTTCTCGATGACCCATTGGTCATTATGCCAACAATCGAACGCCCAGAAGAATTCATAGAAAACGTGAATAAGATAATAATGCATTACTATTTTTAGGCTTATAATAATGCATGGGAACGTAAAATTCAAGTGAAAGTTTTTCACAAAAATTCAGGCAGTGGGTTGCTTCTGCACTTTCAGAGTCACTGTAGGCGAAAAGTACAAACAGCTGGGCTTTACTCCAAATTATGATTAAACATGTCATCAAAATACGAGAATTTCGAAACTGTATGTGAACAATTGCATACAGTATTTCCAGATTTAAAAATTTCTTTGTCCACTACTAACAGGTATTGGTAAGACAATAAAGATTCGGACTGAGGGTGAGCTTTGTTTGCTGGTTTGCTAACTATACTAGCCAAAATGATGAGGACGTAAACATTGCTCACACTTACTAGTACCAAGTCCAAACAAACTCGCTCGAAAACCAACTGGCTGACTCGAGCTCAAAAATCAAACGTGTGTGTGAGCAAAAATATTATCTCTTCAATGTGTTGTATACATGCAATTTCCATTTTGATTCGTGTGACCGGAGTTACGTCCGATGATCATTCCTATACCCTTGCAACAACACATACAAGGGAAAAGGCTCACGTATCTACACACAAATAAATCAAGAGCATCAAGCATTTGTTTTATCAAATTTGACTGTTTTGAAAAATGTAGGAATAAATATGATTGTTTATGCACTCAGTCTGACTCTATAAATTCAGGCCTTTTTTAATGCTCGTTGAATAGTTAGTGTATTTAACTGTTTTACGTTTTCCTTAGTTTCTCGTTAAATAGGACATCCTGCTTTAGCACTCTAATTCAACACAATATAATAAAAGCATACGTAATTTAAGCAATTAAGTCAAGCAATTGTATTTGATAGCTCTCTTCAATTCATTTTCCGAAGATGACATAAGCTATGTCAAACGCTAGATAACTTCTCTTTCAGAACGCGTTATTTTGCTTACACAAACTATCGTTTATTGCATAAAAATGATACTTCAGACGATACCTAATAATTTCAAACTTAGTTCAATAAGTGGAAATTATGCCTATAAACATAAGATACATAAATGTAATGAATCCAATACTGAATCAGAATTTGAATCCATCAGTGCCGGTTTGTGGATTTTTGATCTGGAAGGGCAATTTGGGGTGTCAGTGGTAGTTTACCTCTTCCCTAAAATTTTATTTTCTATCATCGGTCAAAATAAAGCTGGAAATATTTCGATATTCTCTGCGAAACACACTGAAACAACAAATGTTTTCAAATTGTGCAAACAAAAAATTTTCTCTTATTCTATATTGTTAAATATAAGCATCCACTTGTAGTATTTGCTATTACTAAATCAATCGCTGTAATTACCCTATAACAGTCTGCACTTTTGTTCTATTGATATCAACGATGCTGTATAAATTTACAAATCGCTACTGATGAACGGCTTTTAGGCTTCCGCTTTTCTCATAAAAGCTCATAAAACAACCAACTTATAGACTAATAACACATGTCGGTGGTTTTACGTGACCTGCCGTTAAGTCATTTAGTTTACAGCACGTTCGAAGCACACATTTCGATGGTTTCACATTAGTTTATCATGGTTTTAAAAACTTGATATTTGCACGGCATTCTGGTTTGTATAGCATCTTGAAGGCTCCAAATATAATTTACTTCGACTTATGTGAAATTAAGATCTAGCAATAATCCTTTATGAATTGGCATAAGTTAGGATTTTCTGAGCGAAAAGTACTTGTTCTTTATGCTATCTTGCTTCAACGTAAGAATATTAACGACTACCCGCGTTACGAGAAGGGCCGCCTCCGTTGGCTTGTTCATGAATAAAAAATGGTGAATTGGAAAAAGTACTAGAGAATGGTTAGCTACAACTACAGTAAAATATCGCGTGCACTTGCATATGTCTCGAAAGAATTTATTTAATAACAATCTAGCAAGGTTTTGAAATTATTTGGGTGAATTACATGTGTTATTTCATAAACGGAAAAAATGTTATCTTGAATTACTTACCAGCCAAATAGATTTCTCGTAAAACTTTGGCCATTCCGTAGATAAATCTTTGACAACATGATGTATTTTGATAGATTTAAAATTAAAAAGCATGCAAAGCAGATGTAAGGCGGTCGTCACATTGATTGAAAAAGCATTACAGCTTGCTTTTCCTTCACAAAGACGGGCACATCCAAAGTAGTTTTGTACATTGAAAAATGACAAATAATTCTCCGGATGAATTGGCTGCCTGGCTGAAGAAACGTACTTAGTATGCGAAGCAGACATATGGATGACCTCTCCAAGTGAGGAAAATGCACGTCAACTTTGCAAAAGATAAGAAATATTGCAAAATATATCGACAATAACAAAACAAAGTCTACCCGTGTTGCATGTAAAGAAAAAGGACGGACATAAAACACACAAGTAACCCGCTTCCTCCACTTTGCCTTATACTGCTACTGACAGCTGTTTCACAACGCATTGTAGAACACAGCAGAGAATTCTATCCTGATTTTCACAATTGAGTAGACATAGCAACATAAACAAGTGTCTTTTGGCACCAGTTGGTTTTTAATAAATATTATCGATCCCTCCCATTGGTGCGGCATTTTACGAAGCCTTTTACTTCGTTCAGATTTGTAAAAATGAGATTGTATAGCCAACATTGAAGATGACATTAATTTCGAAAAAACAAACCGGAGCGTCTTACTGTGTCACTTTGACTTCAGTAAGAGGATTGTTTTTTATCCATCATTTTCATTGTATGAATACACAAGTTCCTTGTTCACAATATCCGGTATTTTTTATTAAAGTGCACCTGCACCAAAATTTTTCATTTCAGATTCAGGTAGCTGGGGCTAAATAATGAAGTTTGACATAAATAAGGTTTTGATTTGGACGCGATTTCTTGAAAATCTGTCTCTATGAAGGCTACGCATAAGTCGTAAAAGACTTTGTTGGATATCTTTTATGTGTACAGTGAATGGTTTTCATAAATAAATTATTCGTACAGCAATTATAATTTCACTTGTGGACATTTTCATTTCTTTCGATCTGATATGGAATGATCATCAACAACAATCGATTATGTCTCTATCTAGACTTTGTGGCCAACACACAATATAATGTTTTAGATTGAACTCCTCCTTTGAGGCGCACTTCTCAAACTCTAATGTTCATTTTAGGTAACTAAAAGCTACGAACTATTGCACGTTTTACTTTTTACATCTTTAAACAAACAAAATATGACCTTGACGTATGAAGAATTTTTACATTGTTTTATGCATTGTTTTTGTTTTGAACACGGCTGACGTGTGACGCTCTATTCAGGAAATGGCATCGTTAACAGTTGGAGAGACAATGAATTCGACGCCACTCCATGAAATCGAGTTTGAAATCTGGCTCCAGATTTAAAACATTTTTGCAACAAGGCTGCTGGTCATTTTAGACTTTTTAAGTAGGGAAATAGACATTTCAATAACACGGAGATTGTTATCCAATCCCTGTTCGGAACAAATTGTCTAAATAAGTGATGTTACCGTGCCAACTTCAATGTTGAAAGCGTGGCGTTGATTATGTATGACTGTAGTCATGTTAAATGTCATTATGTATATATATATTCTCCTGTGTTCCCGAATATCTCTTATTTTACTAAATGCGCTATCTTATTTCATAAACTCACATTCTTTGAACGAACGATTTCCAAAGAGCTCGACATATTTGTAAAAATTCTGTTGTAATTGGAAACAAGGTTGAAGAATCCATCATTCGGCAAGAGAGTATTCTACTCAGATAAAAAAATTCAAGCTTCAACTGAGCACGTGCTTCAGGTATTTTATTGTGAGAAGTAAATTTGTACACATTCTAAACACGTGCGATGTTGTGTTCCATTTGGCCTGTACATATAATAGGAAGACTCTGAGTGAGGACAATCAAACCATCAACATTCCTTGACATCCATCCCAAAAGGGAAAATGTTTTGATTTGAATCAAAAGTTATCCAACACTGTTTGACAAGGTTCAAGAAGCATCCAACATCTTCCGACACCATGCGACTAGGGAAGACGAACGACTAGATTTTCATACGACCAAGTCTCATGATGTTGGATGGAAAAGCCGTAACCTTTACTCCGTCCTCAATTAAAGAAACATTAGTAGGGGAGGTGTAAAATAGATATACTACCTTGTCTCTCCAAATATGAATAACAAATTATATTTCAAAAGCAAGCAAATGTATAATTCAGAAGCCTCTCAACAGCCGTTATTTTGACTTTGAACGTTTGGCAGGTTGAAATAAAAAGCAAACAAATTTTGAAGTAAATTGAAAACTCAGAATTGTTAAACTTTGTGGTTCATTTTCGGTTCAACATGTTTGGATTTTCAGTTCTTCCACGAAGAATTGTACTTCTGTTGCTAAAATATGTTATATACTCATCCGATAGAAAAATGGTTCACAGAATTGAGCAGCCCATGAAATTCTGCTGAGATAATCTGAATTTTGAAAATTTGTCAAGATTCTTGATTCCGACACGAAGCATCATACTTACCATTTTTCTTTAGGGTACAACAAGGGTGAGCAAATATGATTCAATATTACGATTTGATTGGCTAATGCTTGTTGAGCTATCTCAAGACAGCAAAGTGCAAAAATAAACTGACAAAATAATTGAAATATCACATTTAGATGACAAAAGCAAATCAACTTCATGAGTAATACATGAATGAGTGATCCATAATTACTGTGAGAAGTTTTCTGAATTAATCAATGTTGACTCTAAAAAGAGCCGTACTGCCCACTGAGCTTTAACTCTGTGCCAAAGTCGCTCTTGCAATGCTTAGGCTAACGATTCTTGATTCAAAAATTGACTAATCGTGTAGTTTCGTAAAATTATAATTGCCAGTTATTTCTGCTTCAAAACTAGAGTGCATGCACAAAATAGAGCTAGTCTGCTTTGTTTTTATCAATAACCGTGTAATGCTGTACATTATAATATAAACATACTTGCTAATAAAAGCTATGACGTTATCTTCCGTTGTGATTAAAATATGCAAAAAACACCAGAACTCACACAAGGGACTGCTATAATGCTTGTCAAGATTTTGACGTCATCAAATCGGGAGAATTTAGAGATTCATCGTGAAGGCTATGGAATGTGTACAAACTGACGAGAAAAGCCATCGACACATCTAGCAAAATCCTAATTACGTTTTAGTTGTTCTCTAAACCAAATAGTTAACACTTGTTTGCGTTAATTATAGTCTCATCACATACTCTGTGACTCAAGGAGAAAGCTGGAAGGTGAAAATCACTCGCTGCGGCGGCGCACTATATTTACTGATGCCTTCTCGTTTTCTCTTCAGGTGCCTCTCGTGTGCCTTGAGACCATAGTTCATATAGAGTGTGTCAACCATTCGTTTTGTAGCGAATATAGGTATTCTAATTTTCAATATTTTATGCACATGTCTTTAGAATAAAATTTTATTTCTTAAGTGTGATATTTTATTTCATTCAAATTGTAAATTTTTTTGAAGCGTAATACACTGAAGAATAGGAAGCACAAGTACAGTATTTGAAAAGCCCTTGAGAGTTTTTTGCAATTGGATAGGTGATCGAAATCGGAAGATTTATGCATGGAAAGACACACGGTCCATACCTCATTTAATACACACAGGAATATAATGTTTTAATCGACATACAAAATATATGGAAGGAAGACAACGTCATTACCTTCTTCTAGCTCCGAAATGCTGTTAAAAATCTACTCTATTCCTAAATCGACTTAATACTTTAATGAGCTTCAAAAAACTATGGAAGGAAATCGACGGAATTTATAAAACCAAAATTCCTTCAGAAACCAAATATATAGATACAGTTACACAAAGAAGCAACCTAATAAACAAGCCTCATGAATGATTTGCTTTTCGATAAAGATACAGGTCTGATTTTGAATATAGAAAGCCCCAAACTAATTATTTCATAGATTTTTTATTGGATATTGATTATGTCTCACTCCGTGGTGCGGGGTGTGTGTTTGTGTGTGTGTGTGTGTGTGTGTGTGTGATTTTATTTTGATTCGTTACCAAAATGAGCGTTGAGCTCGTTTTACATTA
>JANVCG010085331.1:0-12369 GCA_025505365.1 Haliclystus inabai
TAGGATGGTATAAAAACCCAAACAAGCCAAGATTTGCCATTGTTTAGATAATCCAAATAAAATGTATTATTATCTCCAATTATGATGCATTGTTTTAGGCTAATTAAATTTGAAGGGTCATTCGACAGGATACGTTTTTTTTAACTTATGCTCAATGTTGCGTTTATAGTACTGTAGTTGATAAATTATTTGATTTTCGAGGATTTTGATAATTACTTTCTATAATATGTTTCCGATTTTAAGAAATCTCATTGTGTGTGAATTTGGCATAACAACAGTTAATCATTAGATTACTGATTCAGATATTCCAGTCAATTTCAAAAAGGAGGAAAGAATTTGTTTTTCCTTTATTTTATCCCGAACATCATTAAACGACATACCTTTTGATTTATCTACAGTTCAAGCCCGGGCTCAAGTACTTTCTGTTACGAGAGTCCCCTCTTCCTCTAATTTCTTTCAAAGCGTATTTTCATTTTCAAGAATTGACTAAATGGAAAATCAATATCTCATTCCTGAGAGACGATAAAATAAATTCCAAGGAAAACTGAAGGAGGTCGGCTTGTTACAATTGGTAGTAGAATTCTGTCTCACTTTTGAAAGAAAGGTTGACAGGCGGTGCCTCAATGCTCAACAGAGTATTTATCACTTTTTCTCTTGGAAGAATTGCTAGAACTTCAGAGCTTGTGAGTTACTTTGGATAACATGATCTCCAGCTGATTTCTTTTTAAATTAAATAACTAGAACTTTGAATCTACTGACTCGAAGAGTGTATTAATATTTCTCTAACGTTGTGCGCATGTCTGAATTGGTTACAAAATAGTTGACGATCTTTAACAGTACTTCTATGTACAAGATATGAGTATCAGTATTATTATTTCATGATCAAAAGTTAGATTGCTTGAAGTATTCATGATGGTCGTGATTTTTATGCTTGCCATGATCATTTCTGTGAACAGAAAATAAGATTTACGATTTGTCTATAAACACGTTGATCAAAGTTTTTGATCAATTTTCGTTAAACATGTGTTACGAAAGAGAAGATATGGATTAAAAAAATAAATGCATACTTGATAAAGCTAGAGGATTTTTATTCTAAGTTTCTATACACAAATTAGAATATCGAACTATCATACGTACCGATATAATATTATTGTTAGTGAGAATCAGTGTCGGAAATGGACACACCTCATAAACTTAGATGATGAAAAATCTTTTCGCAAACGTATATTGTTCATGAAGGAAATAATATATAGGTCTTAAAAAATTTATTGTAATTCTAAAATTGATATCGAAAATGTCTTATCTCCTTGCGATTTAGACCGCGTTGAGAACAAAAACAATTTTGCTTTCAAATGATTTTGAGTTTTGTATTTATAAATACGTCAGAATGATTTATCAGTAAAATAACCCACGGAGCTGTTATCAGTCCGTATAGCATCAATCATGTAGTCATGAATCACAATTTAAGTAAAAAATTCAGTTATAATCTATTAGAAATGTGAAATGACTATAATTGGATTTACAGAAATTTAGATAGGCTAAAAATGAAGACAACAAATGGCGTCTGTAAAAGCGACGGAAATGCGTGTTAAAATCGTTATGAAAACATACCATAATTGAATCAATTAGCTTTATCAAGCTAAACGTCTATGAAATATTTTACCTTAGCTACATAAATATGATATAGTGTATTTTGGAATAATCAAAAATGGCAATCGATGACAAACAGTGCGCAGCTAGTAAGTAATTGCGATAGCGTTACAAGGGCGCATCGGAAAGTTTGTTTCAATGTTCCTTCTGTATGTCATAATCCCTATTTAAATCGATACCGTATATAATAATAGATAAATCAGGGTTAAGGACCAGTATATATTCCTTCTAGCGAAAAGCAACTAAATCCTTTGAATCTTTGTTTCACTCTAATTTCATTTTCAACTCGATTTTAATCAAGTTAAGCTGGCTTACAATAATATTAGTTGTTCAAAAGCGTTGGTGTACAATATTTGAAAACAATTAAGTTTACTAACCTTTGGAACAAACTCAAACTAAATAACTTCTGCTCCAGTTGATTATCGAGTCTTGAAGTTTGACTTGTTCTCTTCACCGTGTGTAAATGACATGCCATCAATAGCTTAAAACTGTTCTTTTCTTGGCTTCCTATTTTTTAAAATGAACAACAGAACGGTTGAAATGTGTTGTGAATAAATTGGATCCATTTTGGCTTTGCGGAACGTTGAACAACAAAACGAATTGATTGATATCAAAGCACTAACAGAATTCTCATTGAATCGATGAACAATAGCACAACTACGTCAAGATTATTAAAATTCATGAAAAATAATTAAATTCTATTCTCTTTAACTATTGTTCATGCAGCCGTCTTAAAACAATCGAAGAGAATGGTCTTATTTTTAAGTAAGACCTTCCATTCTACTGCTTTCTCAAAATATCAATTATCTTTACTACGGTTATAAATACCTTCATTTTCATTGAATGTCCAACTGTTTGATTGTCTGTTTTGTTAATCCATGAGTTTTCATCTGCCAAATAAAAAATTTGATCCGAGATACCAAAGTTTCACATTAAACTTCCTTATTTGATGCACTATCCTGTATTTGAACTATCGATACACACAACTAGTACATTGAGAAAATCAAAGTGTTTTTATGCATTAAAGGAGTAATTGATCAACTAAATTCATTAGACAATAATGCCTAGAGGAAAGAAAATACCGACGTAAACATGCGCTAAACAATTACACTGAAAATGAAATTCGGTTTCTATTCAACTACTCAACACAGACTGTTCAATGATACCATCAACTAAACAGTATGTATTGAAATCTTCCATCCTGCTTGTCGGCACATTGTAACTGGTTAATAGGAGTGGGCTGCAATGATGTTTACACCTGTTTCAAATCTAATACGTATATATCAAATTGTCCCACCCCCAGATCATTTCTGTATAAATATTTGGCACATAGCCCCACATACGTGTTCCATCTTTGGTCTTAGATGCGTGTACCATTTTAGTTTCGTGCGGTATATCATGTGAAGATGAATTCACGATTAATTGTATATAGCAATAACTATGCATTATAACACCCACTTATCATTATGTGACTATTTCCAGAAGTTTTGACTCACTGCCGATGAAGTTTATACTAGGCACAAATCTCTTACAGTTCTATGCCAAGTCACACAGATTATTGACCTTACGCTGTTTCTGTGCCTTCTGCAAACAAACTTTTTATATAAAGAAAGCTATGTATTCTTGGGGTTTGAGAAGAACTTAAAATCTTTAATTTTCTATTTTCACTAGCAAGAAGACATGCGTGACTGTATTGCATTTCACGTTCACCTTTTGAACTTGGTGTAATTTGCGAGGCGGAGAGCAATCATCATTAACTAATCTATAAATAGAATGAACTTGATATCGTAAAACACAAATGAACCGAAATATAACCATGAAAAATTTGTTCTCTTGTTTTGTAACATTGACATCATGAGACAGCTTCGTCGTCTTTCATTTACTTTTATTATTGGGCTGCATGATTTTTCATCTTATATTATCGGATTTTAAACCTGGAGCTCTTCCACTGTAAAAGGCGTGTCGATCAAAGTCATCTAGTGCTGACTAATGATCCTGTAAGCTAATAACAATACGTAGCATTGGAAATAGCCACTTTCCCAATAATTACTACATGTAAATTTAAAACAGCACAATATCAAAATTTTAGTTCGGAACACAGACACAATGATAAAATGCAGAAATGCAATGAGAGTCATAGCAAAAGCAAAAATTTTTCAAATATCTTATGCTAAAGTTTCTCAACTTCTTCAGCTACGCCTAAAATATTGATTATTAAAAAGCAAAATGGGGCGTGGTCAGCTTAAGATTTCAAATGACATTCAAAAGGTAACCCTTTGTTTTTGAGATTAAAGATACGTACTCCTGAAAAATAGAATGTAACATATCCCGCAAGTTATAGACATTAGAATCAGGCATGTGAAGTGTGTTGCATTTTTTTCCCTGTAGCTATGTTTCAGCCTGTCTCCAAGCAGAATATTGGATGGGTCTGAGCACGTTTCGGTCTGTGACGCAGTCTATATTCCTATAGAGAATCTCAAGAGCAGATTGCTGTATTTTATTCGATCGCAGCAATGCGCAGCACACGTCTCAAAGCAGCTATGAATAATCTGATATTCTATAACTGTCGTGTTTTATTTTGAGATACTTCTTCAACACGGCAAAACAAATAGAATGAACTCAAAAGAGTGGGAGTTATAGACTTGAACACACAATTGGAAATCAATCTGAAAACAAAATCCAGTTGAATTTTATGTGCACGAATATATAGACGGGTGTGTTTTTCAATTGAAATTTATATAAATAATAATATGTTCCATTGTTGAGTGTAAGAAGATAAGTATGAATGAGAATAGGAAGGCTTATTATACAAGGATTACAAGTTATAATTAGCAAAATTGTTGGCCTCATATGCATGATACGACCTCGTTTCAGAGAGAATGAAATTGTTCTATTGATCTGTATTATGATTGATTGATTAATAATGATATAGTTTCTTATCGGCCAGAATGTTTTAAGAACTTAAATTCATGGCAAATTGAACTGAACAAAAATGAAGTCACTGAGTGAGAAATTCACGGTCGTATAGCTTATATTGATTTTGGTAGGAATCTGCAAGTAGGATCACGTAGATACAATTAGCCTGCCCGTAGACTACCCTGAAAATGAAATTCGATCGAATAGTCTTCCTGTGATGAATATAATAATTTATGATTTCAAGATAAACAAGTTCATAAACGATGAATCGAGCCCTAATTATCGATATTCTTTATGCCCTCTCTAATATAAACATTTTTCACTAAAATAGTTACATAAATGATTATGTATTATGTAATGACGTATCGTAGTAATGACCAATATCTTACATTGTCTACAAACACTTTTGTGGCTATAACATCTACTAGTAATAAGTGAAGTAGTAATACTGTACACAAGGTTGGGAGATTGCTTCAAAATTGAAAGTCAACGTGTGCTTTGTTAATTATCAATAGAATGCAACGTTGAGTTTCTGCAAAGATTATTGCAAGCTTTTCATGCTACGCTGCCACCATTGTTGTGTTCTGAGAGTTTAACATTGGCTTCATCATTATCCTTATTAGGTTGAAGTGGTTGGAGCTCTTCCTGGATTTGCTGTGACTCGGAGTGACCATTCGAGGAATGGAAGTGTGAGAGCATATGCGAGCCAGATCTCAGTTTCAGAATCGGTCCTGATGTTTTTGTTTCGCAAAAACTGTCAGCTATACCATGTTCAACAAAATCTGCACCAAGAGCTTCTTCTTCAAGAGACATGCGAAAGCCAAATAGTTTATCAATCACAAAAATCTGAAAATGGAAAAAAAAACCATCAAAAATTTTAAGCCAGTACGTGGTGCTGTTGCGTCTAGTGTGGACAGACGAATCCGATGCGTTAGCCTTCATCTCGTTTTGATGCCATTGTGGATACAACTGTTATGTGTAACTAACAGTGACCAATCAAAGAGAAGAAATTCGCCTCATTCAAAAACGAACGGTGGCCTAGGAATTGACTCAAACACGGTGTCGAAGACGATCCGTTATCGTGAGAACAAAACGTATCCAGGCTACATGTCATAGCGGATTGGCTGCTTGAATTCAGTACGAAAAGCAACCGTGAAAACAGGGCCCTTTAGTTGCGTGGCGTTGTTCAAAAAGATCAATTTGAAGTGACATAATAAAGTTGCCATTTTGGGGATTGGGATAAAGAACCATGGCTTCGAACATCAAGACTTACTTCCAGAAAGGCAATCATTACAGCCCATGCTATAATAGATACAACCATCAATAATTGCCAACCAAGAATCTTGGCATTGCCCCCTTGGAGTATACCATATTGTGAACTGAATCCACCAAGCTCGTCTTTTTCAACAAAGAGTGCAACAGCTATCAGTCCCCAGGCCCCAGCAAATAGATGGACAGGTACAACACCAACTGGATCATCTATTTTGAGTTTTTGCAGTAGTTCCATACCTGTAAACAATAAAATATTT
This sequence comes from Haliclystus inabai, assembly GCA_025505365.1. Taxonomy (NCBI): domain Eukaryota; kingdom Metazoa; phylum Cnidaria; class Staurozoa; order Stauromedusae; family Haliclystidae; genus Haliclystus; species Haliclystus inabai. Next base: position 6,096 of record JANVCG010085331.1, read on the forward strand.
TTTCCATTGACTGTATTAATCTATTGGACGAATATTTTAAATATAATGGTCTTTTGGATTCGTGCCATTGGATCTCCACACAAGAGAGCGTAATTCAAAAAGAGGTAACAATTCCTATACCCCTCATCGGATATAAGGACACGTTATAACTGAATTAGCGTAACAATTCTCACCCCATGGGTTTTCGTCTTTTGATGAAATTGTTACCAATGGGCTCGCGAAACACAAAGTTTTAAGAATGCTATTGACGTCGGCTAGATATTTTGTTTTTAGATTTGGATTATTCAATAGTTAATGGTGTTAAAAGGGTTAAATGTATATATATTTTGTTTGGTTTTCGATAAGGTAAGATACTATTTTTGACTTTTTGAAACAGTTGAAAACACAAGATTTAGTTTCACTATCTTGGTTCATAATAATATCCTGATAAATCGAATTGACTCACCTGCGAGGGCTATTGCACTACCAATGAAACCAATAATAAGACCTTCCCATGGGTAACACACGGCACAAATCGCAGTGACAGAGACAAGACCAGCCAATACACCAGCAGACATAGTAGCAACATCTAGCTTCTGCTTAAAAGTTTTCATTCTAATCGCAAAGCAATAGAGAACAGCAAACAGTCCGCCGCCAATCGCTCCAATCATAGTAACCACTGCCGCTCTGCTAGCCAATCGCCATTTTCCATGACTCACTCCAAAAGTGCTGCCGCAATTGAAACCAAGCCAACCCCACCAGAGAAAAAACGTACCGAGAACAACATTAGTGGGATTTGACATCGACTCAGGAGGCGAAGAATCCTCAAATTTTCCTCTGCGTGGTCCAAGGTAAATAGTAGCAACAAGCGCAGCAGCTCCACCGACCATGTGAACTGGCCCACATCCCGCGATGTCTATAACACCTTGCTTATATAACCAGCCATTGCTACCCCAGACCCAATGAGCTGGGAAACAGTATGCCAAAACATTCAGAAAGGCGAATAACATGTATGGCTTCATGTGTACTCTTTCTACCATCGCACCTGGAAAATCAGAGATCTAAATACAGATCACATGTTTGGTTCCATACAGTTGTGCACTTATATGGAATTAAATGAAAGCGGAAATAAGTCAAGACCTGTTATAGCGGTCACCTCTATAAAGCAGCCATTTGTCTTTAATGACCACTTTTGCAATGTCGAAATCGTATTTTTAATGATATCAACTATGTATATGATGGCCACCTGCATTTAGTGGTCAAGTTATCTGCCTCTCATTTCATCTGTTACATGCAGGTTTCATTGTACTAATAAACTCCAATGCTATCTAAACCGAATGTTATGAGGGGAAATGTAAGAGGGTAGATAATATAAATAGGTCTCCCAAATAATCCAAATAATTGTAGGATATCGGGAATGAAGACGTATTTAATCAACCAAACAGTAAAAGCTAGGATTTAGTCGACCTTATTAACAAAAAATGAGATCAAAGAAAGACGATCGCTAATCTTCAAGCTCTAGCAGTAACTAAATTACATGAATACATTGCAAGGCTAGTTTATAAACAATATTGGTCTCATTGATGTCGACTAATGACTAATCACCGGCAATTTTATAAGCATAACACGAGGCTACGGCAGACTCACAACTAAAAGCGATTTACCTGAGACAATTGTCGTTGCCGTTGTTGCAAATGATAGTTGAAAGAAGAATTTAGCATACAGTGGACCAATTGGTTCTCCGTCGCGCATCGTAAAGAAATTTCCAACTCCACTAAACGCGTTGCTACCACTGCCTTCGCCAAACGCAAATGCATACCCAAATATCCAATATGCCAAACCACCAAATAATATATCAACAGCATTTTTGATCATCACATTCGTCTCACTCTTTCTTGAAATTGTACCTATATTTGAACAGAGAGAAAAGACATCACAAAAAATTTAGTATGTATGCATTTAAGATCAAGTCTTACTTGGATATTTTCAGTGAAATTCCAAACAAATGTATTTATGAAACAAAACGGAAGAAATATTTGAAAGGCCTTTATAATCTAGGAGACATAAAAAAACGTAATACGGAAAGAATCATTTAAGCCCATAACATGGAAGCTTTTGTGAAATCTTGAGGAAATGGAAAAAGTCCATCAAAAAAGAAGTGCCTCGTAAAAGGGAGCTTGTTGCACCTAAAACACCCCTTATGAATCAAAGGGTTTTGGAAATCAGGTTTCCATTGAAGCATCAGTAGTTGACAAAACCATGGAACTATTTCACTTCGAGGTAGGTGTAGCATGCGTTCAGACAGACTTTTTCACTTCGTATGGACTACATACGAAGTGAAAAAGTCTGTCTCCACGTAAGCTAAGGGCTAAGGTAAGTGAAATGAAAAACGTTAATGTGTATTAGTGTGGCTTCTAAACTTTTTGGGTAGCCTAAATGATGAACACCTAATTGTAGATAAAATAAATAAAACTTGTGAATGGAATCCATCACTTATATTCTATTGCTTAGATATAAAACACGTATTTGTTTATAAGAAACCAAGCGAAGGCTTTGGTACTGACAGTTTCTAAATTTCAGTACTAAAAGTTTTTTAACGGTTTCTTGATTTTCAAATTTCTCAAAGACACAAACATTTACAAAACCACATAAAGCTTAATGGAACTACATTACATTCAAGCTCTATCAAATATTTCAACTTCTAAGGAACTAAAAACTTCATTTGGCAGTTGTTTGGTGTTTGCACGGGCCAAGTAAGTTGAACCTTGAAAGCAAAATCATACTGTTGAAAAATTTCCAGTTTCTTAGCTATTTTCAAGGAAGTACTATAGAGTTTCTTAAGTTAATTCAAGCATTAGTATCAAGTTTCTTATAAACGGGTTTCTTATAAAAAAATACGTGTATGTCTTCTACAAATTCAAAACAATCGTGTAAACATTTCAATAAAATGCTATAATTAGAATTAATCAGGCTTATTTAGAATGTGCTCTATGCTTATTTGATTATCTCATAATCTAATTAATATTTTGGATTATAACATTTTGTTCCAATGGCTCATTAAGGTGATCAAGTCAATCCCACTTGGTGCGGCTTGAAAGAATTCATTTGAATATTTTGGATTTTTATAACGTGGTTTGATTGTTTCACACTTTTATGACTTTCCGCTACAATGGATATGTATACAGTGAGAATGGTCATTTTTACATGGCTATATTTTCATAATTTTCGTTGTTTATTTCAAGTCTATTGAAATGCTAGATTTGGTCTGCTTGAGAGTTTTACACAAATCTCATAATACAGAGTGCAGATAGACAATAAACAAGCGTCTTTCATTTGAAATTTCCTAGTAAATCGTGCTTTTTCAATCGTACATTTATAACCATTGAACGTCAGTTTTTGGCTTCTCGCAAAATCGTACAAAATAGAAAAGACCCGTTAAATGTTCTTTTATTATTTCAATTTACTTCCTCTATTTAGCAGAGAGATTACACATAATAAATTGTTTTACGAGTTGACGTGAGTAACCCTGCTGATTTAATACTGTAACGTTATGAATTTTATGAAGAACTTTTAGATCAACAAAGAAAGGGTAACGAATGACACGTAGTTGTGAGTATTAATCCAACGTGTGATCACAGTTACGATATGGTTATGCAACGTAAACATCAGCGAAATCCCACCTTTGTAAAATATCCTCAACTTATTTACCTTTGTTGCTGTTGCATAAACGTTGCATCTTTGCTTTTTATAGATAGTAGCAAGTGAATAGATGTTATATATAAGCGGTTAATAATTTGCAGAATGTCTGATTAATTACCAAATCAATAGCTTTATGAAAAAAAACTATACACATAGATTACCTGCTATATTCTCTACTTGTGTTTTTCTAGACAAACTTTCAATTCATAAAAATGACCTACCTGCTTCGAGGAGCCCAAATCCAGATTGCATTGTAAAAATAATAAATGCTGAGATGAGAATCCATATTGCATCATAATTGGCATCTGTTTCTGATCTTATAACGGTCAAAAGTGAACTGGTTGTGTTGAGAGACATGTTCTTAAGAATCTTGAAACATAAACAATCTCTCCGCTATAAGCTAAATAGGAAAATCGTGCACGAGGTCATGCAATCTTGTGCATGCTACACACACTAACTGCTGAAGACAACAAATGGTGCGATTTACCTTTAGCCCATGATCATGTAAACAATATTGTCAAGTCAAGATTGACTAATTATCATATCTATCACACCTGTTTTCAGAAATAGTTTCCTTTGATTGGCTTATTCTTATCAGTTACTCGAATATGATTGGTCTATTCCAGAACAATTAATTTAAGCACGGTTTCTAGCAATTTCGATCTCCGTGAGGCCACGGGCATCAACATGTAGCAAAATGATTAAAGTGTGATACTTATGGTACATGCCATTGCCTTCTGGAGGGAAAAGGAGCTAAACGGATTGGACTTTGTTATTCTTTAAACATTGTCGAATTTTAAACTCTTTACAATGAAGTTTAAATTCGCTTTTACAACGCTCTAATTATTTTCTGCATTCGTGTGTGCTTGAACAAAAAAGTATAGCGAATGAAGATGAACTGTAGGTGCGTAATTACATTCAAAAAATTTCAAACATCATGCCAGTTTTTTTCAATACCATTTTGTTTCTCAAACGAATTTTACATTGGTAAAATTATCTACTACTTTAACTGTATATCTATACATCATGTACTGACTACACCATTAGCAACAGCATAATAAGCGCTCAAAGCAGTAAAACTTATTATCATTTCTTAAACTATTATCTTTTTTATACTATTTTTGCACTTACTTTTTCACTCTATAACATATTGTCAATAACGCTAACTAAAAGGATTATAAATAACTGTTCCAAACCAAATTCATATCAATGACATTTTACATCTCGTTTTTAACGATCATACTGCCCGAAAGCCAGTTTATTATACGAACATAATTTCAAACTTCTTCCATGGGTTTTCCGTATCCAAAATATAATAATAATCTTTGAGATTACTATACGCTCTGTCAATGCTTCAACCTCAATCCTTACAGTTGATCTATAAATTCTCTTCTAAACATTCTGGTAGATAAATTTAGCGACTTCTTGTGCTATAAAATACATTTTATTCTACTTGTAATCCATTTCAACAGCTCCTTCAGATGGAGGAGACAGATCACCGATTGTTTGAAGCTTATAAGTTAACCAATCTGAAAAAGTATAAGAATTTGATGAATAATATTCAATACACAAAGAATGTTTATTTTACAGCCATAAAATTAAGACGCACTCTGTAGTTTAGTAGAAATGAAAACGAGAACATTATCCTGGTTAAATTCAGTAGCGTATAGTGTAAACATTTTGGCTGCTATCCCGTAGGCTGTTATAAACACTTCGAAGGCTAGAATCGCTCGGACTCGGTTATTGACTAGCAAATTTTGGAGCCACTTTCGTCTTTAAATACACCCACATCCATGTCAGAGTTTGTATTAAGAATTGAGTATAGGTTTTTGTAAATTGAAATCATTAAATGATCCCTTGGGTATGGGAGCTTCCTTGCTTATATGTCGGCTCTTACAAAGATCTTCTAATGCTCCAGGTAGGGTTTTTGAGTTTGAGAATATCATTTTGGCGGTATATACCTTTGGCGTAAGATTAAAAAATATCTTTGACTGTTTTTAGCATTTTTGAGACGTCATTTCTTGTATCAAGAAAATATTTAGGCAAAGCACAGGATTATTTTACTTTTTAGGACAATCGAGTCCAGTGACAATTTGAACAACTTCTTATCGCTTTCAATGGTAGTTCTCAATTGTGGCTTAGACAGTTGTCCTCTATTCACCATTCGGTCCAGCAAAGATAGAGAGTTGGGTAGGTGGCTCTTCCGCTGCATTTGCATCAGAATCTCAGTCATTTTAAGGAACTGCAGTCTCATTTCGAAGTTTTTTTTTACTTAGAAGAGAGTAAATCCGCAGTCTCAATGTTCCAACTATTTGTACAAGTGTTGAAGTGAGAGGGACATCACACCTTAAAATTACATAGCTGCCATATAGAGGGTAAACAAAAAATATTTTTATTATGAATTTGCATGGTTAGCAATCTCCAGGGATACCAATCCAAGGTGAGACCTATTTTAGGCCTTTTAAAATATACTATGCTATAGTTACAAAAGAGATTAGCATAACAGAGGTGGACTACTGAGGCATCCGGTCTCTAAAAATAAGACCGATCATAATTAACGGATACTCACCAATACATTGATCTATCTTTGCTGGTA
>JANVCG010085442.1:9773-33653 GCA_025505365.1 Haliclystus inabai
AATGTACCAGTGTGTAGCACTTATTTTAGATGCCAAAGCGACGTTTCCTTCTTATTATAACACAAATTGATACCGCGTTCTTAAAATACGTGATCACAGAAGTGGGTAACAATGAATGTGCAAGTGCAGATCTATAGCCATGACATAGACATCTCTTCATTATATTTATTATCAATTCTAATAATCACTTGATAAAGTGTTAGCAGAGCCTTTGTGAACAGTATCAACTTCCTGAGCGTTTTGCGTCTTGGCTTTTTTCACTGATCTGGCTACAGAAGTACCTTGAGCAAAGATGGCTATTTGACAAGGCTGGGAAGAAGGGGAAAGCTATGATTTTCTGGTGAAACAGTGTTTTACAAAAACTTATGAAATCCTTTTTCGCTACTGACAAACCACAGATATAAATGTAAAACAACTGCACTACGCAATCATAGTCGTGTTACACGGCTAGATCATTGCCATATAGTTTGATCTGTCCGAAACGAACTAGAATCTTGTAGCATTTACATGTGTTGCCTACATGATAAACAACTGGGTCATGGAAAGTGAATGAGGTATTCATTTATAAGACAATGTCATTTTCTAGTATAGAGTGATAAGTGGTCTTATGGGCAGGTAGCTAATGTACACTTGAATAATAATTTTGAAATGTCTGTCAAAAGCCAAGACTATAAAAAGTGTTTGATAGCTTCCTTTGAATTTAGTCTTTGAACTCTTACGTTTCAAACCAAACTAGGGGCAAATTATGAACTACTTTTTGAATGGCAAAGACCGTAGAAGCCAAGTTTTCAGGCTGGCTATTGCAATGCTTCAGTGGAAAACATTCTAGGATGGGCATTACTTTGAGATAGAAGTGAGAATGACAGCAACCAGCTTACAATTTCCTCGCGCATTTGGAAATGGCAAATAATAGCTTTGATGTTGTGTACTTTTTTAGTTTGCCTGCACCCTATCCAAACACACAAATTACGTGGCAATAAAGGTTACCATTTTTATTGGCAGCTCCATTTATGAGAGAAAACTGCATGGAAACTTGGAAACTTGGCTTGACAGGCTTCAAGGACGCTCTTAGTGTAAGTTTCTTTATGATTATAGGTTCTCCTTTTAAAGTCTTTTGGTAGTATTGGAGGTAGTGTACTAAACTTTTGGAAAGTGGCCTGGCAAGAAGGGGCTAGGCTGTTTGGCAAGGCTTAGATTATTGCTTGGTGGTAAACTATTTGAAATGGCCACTTGGGGATTGCTAAGCTTACAGAACAATCTAAAACAGAACAGAAGGCATTAACAAATGAAATCACTCAAAAGAACAAAGGGCCAGTAAAATTTATTTGTTTATAGTTTGTAATTTGAGTCAATCCTTCAATTGGGGTCTATGGTAATTGATTCAAGAACACGGTAAATACTGTATAAGCAAGTGGATAAATATTATTGATAAGTTTACAATGGTATTGTCACACTCAAAAACAGGACATTGGAAGGAGCATGGAAGCATGGAAAGGAGGAAATAAATAGTTTGCATAAAGAGCAAAGTAATCTACATTGAGACTGTGAGCGAGATGCAATGTCATTTGATTAGAAATCAGAAGTTGATCAGCCGAAACGTTGTTCAGAATTTGTTGTTTTGCTTTACTGTGTCAAAATCAGAAGTAGAATTGCAATAAGACTTGAATAGCAGTTTTGTAATGGACACTTGTAGTGAGAATAGAAATCTTCTTACTTCAAACACAGCTTTTTGCTTTGTTTAGATGCATCAATATACAAGCATGTCCCTAGGGACTATTATTTTCGACTACTTGTGCGATATCAATTCCAAATATCCTCCAGGAAAAATAAGTTCAAAAGCTAGGATCCATTTGATACAAGATAAAATGATAAGGCAAGGAATGTGAATTGTTCATAGGTCAATATACCTCTGCATCTCTCGCGTCTTCATATTCTACAAAACCATAACCTACAAAACCATAAATAAATCTTGTAAATTTAAATTGTCAACTTCAAGTGCACCTGACGAAAATCATTAATATTTGATAAAAATGTGATATTAAAATGATTGAAGTTGCGTGACTGATCTACACAGACACTTATCACTTTGCGAATCAGCCAAACATCTTATGAAATTTCAGCCAAGCTCGAGCATAAATAAAAGTAATATCATTGCTACACTGTTCCTTATATATTTGTATTTCTATCCAACTTTGAATTTTTCCAAAATTCTGAATAATTTTATGGCAAATTTAAAATTTGTGTCGTGACTGACTATAGAGTTTTCAATATTTCTGCCTGGATTTATAAAACCTTTAACAGCATTGTAACATAGATTTGTTGACATTTTTGTTCATAGGGCAGCAAACATTCTGAATCTGACAATAATAAAACTCTTAATCAGTTTTATTATTCTCTCTTTGAGCACGACTGAAATGTTAGCACGACTCACTGAACTCAAGGACTATGATTCTGAAATCAGTACGTGGTGTCAAATATTGAACATAGCTGGCAAGCGCCTGTGCGGTTTCCATTGTTTTCATAACTCCTGCTTTACTGCGTTGGGAAAGACAACAAGTTGAGACTTCAAAAATTCATATCTCATCACTCACGTGAGTAAATAGGTCAGATTTACAATTGAGTCATTGACACATCATCACAACACAAGTGCTTTCTTAAATAAAAATCTGTAATAAACCTTTCTAAGTTATACTTGAAGTGTCTCTAGGAAAATTTTTCGCAGGCGGCTTGAGAGATTCAAAATATAATCTCGTTGGCACCCCTGCCCTAATATCAATACTGGTCAAGTACACACTTCAAGAATTCCAGTTCGAGCATAGTGAACGACCAAGATCTTGTTGGAATTCGCTGCACTTTGCAAATTAGACATTCACATTAGTGATGGGAAAGTTTATATTTGAACTACATGCAAAGGGTGAAAATTGACGAACTGACATCACTTATGTCTGAATTTCAGCTAAACAGTGACAGTGAAGGACCATCTACAACCAAGGGATTCACGTTGACACGTTTATCGTTCATTCATTATGACTATCTATAATTTCTATACCTATAATTAGTTAGGTTCTACAAAGGATGGATCAATTTTTCACAAGGATTCACTTCTAAAGTTTCAGCAATATACAGATTCAATTGTATCTTCGCTTTTCAATTGGTAAAAGAAAGAAAGCTAGCAAACCATGTCTATCTTGTTGATCAGTCATCAAACTCACCGTTTTTCACATCACATCTCAGCAACTTTCCGTATCGTAAAAACACATTTTCTAAATCACGATTTTTCGTCTCCTTAGAAAGACGACCGATAAATAACTGCGCTGCCATTCTGGTCAACTTGAAAATGTCACACTGCCTTACTTTCTTTCGTAAACTATCGTTTTATTGCTGGTATCTAAATACCATTAACTTCGTTGTAAAAACTGTATTACGAAGTTATGAGCTTCAGAAGTTATAAGAGTCTGGGTTCTAGTTTGATCTCGATTTGATTTTCAGCTCAGAATGAGGTACAAAAATCGGATGATTTTAATCCTATCTCCTTTCGGGATGCATTAGGTTCGCACATAACAAAAGTGCACCATGTACATAAAAGTACGTAGAATGGAAAAGATCTTAGGATTTTGGAAATGTAGATTGCGCTTTACTATTTATTCTACTTCAAGATAGGTTGGAGCTCCCAAGGGCTAATATCTCAGAGTTGGGGTCTGTTCCTCTATTTTCCAGGGGACATAATCACCGGGAGACCATTGAAAATTGTAATTTTGCCAAATAATTATAAATATGTGAATCAAGCAATTATGGTGGTGTGTAGAAAACTTCAAAAATATCAAACTAATCCTTTTTGTTACTTTTATGTAATGAATGAGCCCAACACAAAAGTGCTGATAAATATATTTTAGAATTAAAACGAAGCCAATAGAAAGAGAAGTGAAGTAGTCTGGGGTTGAATATATTTGCTGCGGGGGTATAGGCTATTTGTAAACAAACATACGATATACTTGTAATAATGGAAAAATAATATTGAAATATTAATAGAATAATGGAGATGAATGAAATTATTAATTTATGGCTTTTTAGTTACAATAAAATAATTTTGAGTAAGTTTAAGTAGTTTTCAGAACGTTGCTTAATACTTATCGCTCTGCGACATCACCCCTGTGTCTATGACGTCAAAATGATGCTTCACCATTAACCTGGCAAGCTCGTATTCACCGTTGGCAAGGATTCTCGGCAGACAGCAATAAGTCTACGGTAAACTAACAACACCAATCCATCCCAAGTAGTAAAAGACGAAATAGCAGCCTAAGTACTTACTTTTTAAATATGTCATGATTTATAATTGGTCATCTCCACCTTAGCTGTGATCTGGAATGGATCTAGAGATGACGCCATTAATTGTTGAAGATGGAGGGAACGAAAGTAGTCGTGAGAACTTTAACTCCGATGCTTTAGAAGCAGAAAAGAGATCTTGCTTAGCAGATTTTAAGAAATGGAACCCTGATTTTCAAGTACAGTTTGTTGAAGAGCTTTTACTTTGCATGACACGTTATCAACATGGACATATTAACCAATTCTTGAGCCCGATGCTTCAAAGAGATTTTATATCAGCATTTTCCGGTATGATGAGTTGCTGCTCTAAAGTTGTTTTTTTATTCATTATAAAGCGTCTTATTCCAGCATTTTTTTGTTTATAAAATAGCCTACAATTCTCTGTAGACTAACGTGGAGTTGAAGGTGTATTTTATTAATATTTAAAGAGTGACATCGTCTTAGAGCGAACATCAGACACGGAGAGAGACCACGTACACCAACTTCTGAGTCAGTTTTTTTGTTAGAACTGAGCGATTCGTTTGCGTGCCAGCCTTAGAATTAAATTCAAAACGTATGTTCAAATCAATTTAACCAAATATCTGTAAGTTTGAAGTGTATGCTGTAGGTAATATAGTCTAAACTCTAAGGGAGTAGGCAATCTTGCTAAATCAGAAGCAGGATACACAGCAGTGTAGTCTGTGTAGATGTTGCTCAAAAACAGAGCCTGGTTGTTAGACTGGGTATCATTTTGCATGATTGGAAAATGCTATGTAACCTCAAATATGCAAAAATTCAATTTCTAGTTTGAATCTCTTACAAGTCTGGTTTTTAGAATATAACAGAATAAGTTAGATAATAAACCCAAGTAGATACTCTTCATCCCCTTAATGTCACTGATCATAAAAGCTAGCCATCCAATTTAATTCCCATCTATGAGAATGCAAACAGGCTTTCATATAAAGGCTGGGGGAAATGTTACGACTTTTTTCTTTCTCATCCAACATCATGCATCTTTGACATATGGAAAATTTGTACAATGTTTTATGCGTAAGCAAATGACATTTCAGCAAAACAGAAATTATTATCCAACTGTATTCTAAGGAACGGTAAAACCAGGGACATGCTGGAACGCACATGCAATTTTGGACTGTATTGCCAAATTTGTGTTTCAGCCAAGGGACTCCAACCTGTAGCAGAGAAAATTTTGTCATACCTTGATGCACAATCTCTTCAAGCTGTTGAACTGGTATGCACCGAGTGGTACCGTGTGGTCTCTGAAGGGATGTTGTGGAAACGTTTAATTGAGCAACAAGTTCATTCATCTGAAGTTTGGCAAGGTCTTGCATTTAGGAAAGGCTGGTAAGTCATTAAACAGCAGTCTTTTTTAGTCTGACATAGTGAATAATAAACGAGGCATTATCCAAGTTATGATGATATTTATGGTGATCATTTTATTATGGTCTACACTGTTTTGATCTGTTCAATAGAAATTATATATTTTGTCAACTAATCATTTGTTTTGAATGTAATGCTTTTTATTTGATACTCAATCATGAACAGCCAAAAAGTATTCAAGCATATTACTGCACCTCTTTCTGCAAGACATAGCTAGCTGCTGCTATGTGCTTTTCAATTGAATTTACAACTATAAAGGTCATCAAGATTAATTAATGTTGTGGTTACATTTTTAAATGCTATTGCAAGGGTGAAGATGTTCTATTGCAGCAATAACTCAAGTATTGATTGTGTGATAATATCCTACTCTCAACTCTTTTTAAAGGGCTGATGCACTATCAAACCAATCGCCTCCAAAGCACCATACATTCTATAAACGTCTTTATCCAAAAATCATTGCAGATGCCGAGGTAAGCTTTTAAAGTTGAACTTGATACTGTAGCCTAGGCCTACTACTGTACCCCTATGTAGCACTCTGTCTCTTGTAAATGATCACTTGTATGTGTGTTTATTATCGGTGAGCTATGATTTGTTTTTAATTTGGTTGGTAACAGAAAAATATTTGTTTGTGTGCAGAATCTGGATCGTAATTGGAAAACTGGAAAGTATTGCTTGAAAAAAATAATGTGTCGAAGTGAGAACATCAAAGGAGTGTATTGCCTTCAGTATGACGATGAAAAGATCATAAGTGGTTTAAGAGATAACACAATCAAGGTAAATTGGTTTATCTGAATGTTCGCACAGACTAAATAGTATCTTTCTATGAGTATACATGCGAGACAGCTCTACAATGCAAAAGAAGTACCCAAATCTAAACATGATGATTTTCGCAAGTGGAAGGCCTAGATGGAAACCTATCACCTATCTACCACGTATTCTAAAGGGTATATTTCGTAACATGCTGCATTTCACGATGAAACTGAAACTGTGATTGTAGTATTATTTTTGTTAATTGGTTTTATGTTCTTTAGATCTGGGACAGAAAAACGTTAGATTGTACAAAAGTATTGATTGGTCATTCTGGATCAGTACTTTGCCTTCAATACGATAAACGCATTATCATCACAGGATCAAGTGATGCCACTGTCAAGTACGTTGACATTCTTTGTTGTTTTTAATTTAATTATCACATTATAAAGGCCAAGAGAATGTATACATCATGTGCCTTAACTCTTGTTCTTTTGTAACAGAATATGGGATATAGAAACTGGTGAGATGGTGAAAACATTGATTCACCATTGTGAGGCTGTGCTACATCTACGATTTCAAGATGGTATCATGGTTACATGTTCCAAGGTTGGTTGTCGATCATTCGAAATGATTCATCGATGTGATGATTTAGCAATGAAAATTAATGGAATGAAAAGGTATAGCACTCCATCAGCTTATTGTCTTCATCTATATGTTTTAGGATCGCTCAATTGCAGTATGGGATGTACAGTCTCCAACAGCAATTGTTTTAAGAAGGGTATTGGTTGGCCACCGTGCTGCCGTCAATGTTGTAGATTTTGATGATAAATATATTGTGTCAGCATCTGGGGATCGTACAATCAAGGTAATTTATCATCAAGAATATTTTAATTTACTGCCCTGCAACTCTATCTGATTTTATTTAAATCACATTTTAATAGAGCTAGAATTTGACATGCTCCAATGATGTTTTCATCTAATGCGATGATGATGTTTCAGGTGTGGAATACAAGCACATGCGAATTTGTACGGACACTGAACGGTCACCGAAGGGGGATAGCTTGTTTGCATTACAGAGATAGACTTGTTGTTAGTGGGTCGTCTGATTTCAGCATCAGGTAATTTATGCAAATTATAGTTGAGCACATGTTATATACTCAGTCAACAGGTTTTGCAAGAATGTATGAATATGTGTTGAACTACTTACAATTTTTCACAGTCATTTTATAGTTTTATAGAGAGACACAATAAAAAGATTATGTGATTTGTTATTGTGCGTTACTGTATTGACATTTGGTTTAGAGCTTCATTTTCTGTTCAAAAGTTAGGCAGAAGTACTATCCCTGAACTTTCTCTAGGCCTCTTTAGACATAAAAGAGCATATGCCAGCACTCAGGTTACCTTTTGCGAACACTATTAGATGCAATGTTGAATGGTTAATTCCTAGTATCATTTTAATGTTTCTTTTCATTCTTCAGATTGTGGGATATTGAATGTGGTGCGTGTTTACGAATTCTAGAAGGGCACGATGAACTTGTTCGGTAAGTAACCTCTAATGTTATGCTCCATGTGTTACCAAATTTTATCAAGTATTCAATTATTTCAACTGAGAAGGCATGTATGTTGATCGAAGAACATATATACAGAGGTGTGTTGAATCTGCAACCCTTGTTTTATGTTACCTTGAAGAATGTAGATGCTAGGTGACTTTCATTGTGAGTCAAGTGCATAGTGATTGAGGCAATACAACTCAATCTAAAATAGATCATAAATGTTGCTATATTGATAAGTGACACGAATTGATAGTAAATTATGCGAAATTGTTTGAAAGTAAATTAAATTGAATATATTAAATATATTCTTGAGATCTGTGCCTGCAGTAGCTGCAATGTTTGATGTTTGTGCCACTAGCCAAGGCACTGATGATCCCTGAATTCTCTAGGTCTGATTCTTATAACGCTGTGAATTGTTTAATGTTTCAGTTGCATCCGTTTTGATGGCAAGCACATCGTTAGCGGTGCTTACGATGGCAAGATTAAAGTTTGGGACCTTCAAGCTGCGCTTGACCCAAGAGCTGAGGCATCATCACTTTGTATTAGAACAATCAACGTAAGTCTCTTAATATGATCAGTACTACATTTTATACATTTCTATTGTAATTTTGCTTTAATGTTTTTTCAATTTCATCTGAATCCTTGAAAATGAAATACATGTATTTTTTTTTTGAAAAACCAAGCGAAGGTTGTATTACCAAAAGTTTCTTGAAGGTTTCTAAATCATCAATTTTTTTAAAGACTTGATCAAAACAAAAAAGCCTCATTAAAATATGTTACATCGAAAAGTTAACAGTTTCTTACTAATTTTCAAGAAAGTATTACAGTTTCTTAATTGATTTTCAGGCGTAGTACAGAACTAAGTTTCTTATAAAATACTTGTATAGGTTTGTTTCCCATTCGGGGACTGTTTCAAAACTGACGAGTGATCGATTGTATTTGTTGTGATTTCCAGGAACATGATGGCCGTGTATTTCGACTACAGTTTGATGATTTTCAAATAATTAGCAGTTCCCACGACGACACAATATTAATTCTAGATTTCTTAGGTGAAGACGACCAGACAACAACAGACACTCGCAGCGCCACCAGACGAAATTACCCATTAAGTAGATAGAAAATGCTTCCTATGGAAATTGTATGCATAATATATAGGTGTTGTAGTCAGTCAATTGATAACAAATTAATAGATGTCAAAGCAAGTCTTTTTTTGCTGCAACACCTTTTCTGTTTGCTTTGTAAATACGTATTGATTAGTAAGAACAGTATTTGTGCGATACTTGTTTTAAAAGCTAGCAAATTAAAGATTCCATTTATGTATTAATATTAACCAAGAGTCTTTTAAGTATAATTTGTTTGTATTAGGTTGGTAAAGATCTTTTGATTTAATTATATAGGAGAGAATTAAAAATCATTTTGAAAATCAGGCTTTGAGCCATGACTGTCATCCTACCGCATGTAGTTATGACTTAAAATGAGAACTGTAGATTTTGTATGCAACGTCTACAGTACAGCAACGTTGTTTCCTACACAGTTGAGGGATTACGAATACCACGTATCCTCTGTAGTTTTCATTTTATTTCTACACCGTTGTTGCCCAGCAGCCAAGCTCAATACACAAATTGTGAACAGATTTCGTTTTTGCAATGCATTTGCAATTTACTAGAGAGAACCGAATTAATCGTAAAATTGCAAGTTTAACGTGACTATTTTTTATGAGAAGGGGAACTAGATGAAACAGAGATAATTCACACATCCTTTTCGTTCTTATTATAAATTATATATTATTATTATCGTATAAATGCAAGGTAATACCAGCTTGCCACAACATTTCCTTATAGTTGAAGATCATTGGCAACGCACCCTCAAGGCAGAGCAGTAAAATTGTACTCTTCATTAAATTTCTATTATTACAAAAATTGCAGGTCCAAGATCAATTCCAAACCTTTCTAATTACAGCTAATAACAAAACAATCATCATGATTTGAAATCAAACGCAATCACCACTTGATCCTTGTGTTTCATTTCTACTGTATAAACTATAGATCATTTCATTTATTTCCTGACTTCTGTAGTCGCTCGACTTCTTTACTCAGCGTATCGATATTTTCCTGAAATTAAATCAAACATTTGAGGAAATTATTTCAACATCGGAAGAACTGATGACCCTTTTACAGAATTATTATGGATTTGATTAAGGAAGGGATTAAAATCGATGAAATGTTTGTGAGTAGAATTTTGAAAAAGGAAAAGTTCAAATGCCAAATGTAGCGAAGTAAAGCTTATGCTGATAATTGAGTTTAGTGCATGTAAAATTGTCAGAATCTTGAAGTATTGGTAAAGCAAATTTGGAGAAAATGAGATTTAACTCACAAAAATCGCACTTCAGGATGACGCAAGAGCGTATTTATGGAGAAACGAAATTCTTCGTTCAGCACAGCTTAAGAATATTCTCGGATTCAAATTATGAACAACTTTAGAGGATCAAGGCTCTCCCAAGCGCTATCATGATTCTTATAAAAAAGTAAATTCTATTGAAAAACATTCGTTTTTAAAGCCCCACTCCAATATACCATTAAATAGAACTGACCCCTTCTGATCCTTCTCCCTAATACGTTTTATAGAAACGACCTTTGAATGTTTGAAAACCGACGCAACATGTTATGTATCATTTAGGAAAGGAAAAACTTGACGTGTGACACGCTACTCTCCCGCTGGGATGAGGGGAGGGGGAGACATATAGCTAATGTGCATAGTGCACTGCTTTATGGTTTCTCTGAACGATTTTCTGTCTTTCTTGGCATTGTTTGTACGTAAGAACAACGTCAGTATTTTTGCATAGACTGTATTTTATACCTTCAGTGTAATGTTCTTTAAAATCAAATCTTCTAGCACAGTTTGCAGTTTTGTGTTGATTTGAAGAGACAGATCTAACGTCATATCTTTGTCGTGTGGACGCGATGAATATAAAGATGCCATAATACCCCCGCGTTTACTGATGTCAAGCTAAAATAGAAAACGTAAACAAAATAATTCCAGGGGGAAAGTTCCATTTTAAGAAGACTGGAGGATATAACGCCAAAAATTCTACAAAACATTATTTAAAGCACAAAATATATCCCGCTAGTCACGAACAAATTAAGTGGTAGCTAGTTTGAATCAACAAAACTTAGCGCAAGCATCAGTCAGTTTAAATCAATGCATATAGTATTTGAAGTGGATTAAATATTAATTTTGCAGGATTGGAGCATTGGTAATACATTTTCGCACCTTATTTTTATCATAGAGGTCAGGTGCAAGTGAGCCACTATCTTCACGACCAAAATAATATTGTATTATCCTAGAAAATAATAATGAGAGGAGAATGATATCATAACAGAGGGAACTTCGATTTTCGTTCATTTGGAATCATCTTTCAACCTGAAAAAATCACATCACAGAACTATTATTCGATCACTCTACCGCGAGTCTGCAGCTAGCACTGCTGCATCTATGTTTGCATCAGTAACTCATAAGATTAACTAATTATCATCAAATATCTTAATAAAAAACAAGTCAGCTTTAGCCTTATGACATTATAACTATGGTAACAGATGAAGAAGCCTGTGTTCAGTGTATCCTCGCACATCTACAAAAGGGTGCAATATCTTTTGCAAAACAAAACAATTACTTGAAGAATGTCCTCGAACTTGCTTGAAATCTCTAACAAAACGGTATGGCATTATAGCTTTCAGCTCGAAGCCCATTTTGCCTCAGAAAAACTAATAAATCGCCAACATTCAAATTGGGATCACTCACTTTGTCTTTTTCTGTAATTCTTCAACGAGTGTATTGACATGCTCTTCTAAAAAATCCAACTTTTCATTTTTCTTCGCGTGGGCTTTTTGTAAGCGGCAGATTCTATCCACAAGAACGTGCTTATCAATATCGATTGTATCTCCGTTACTTGAGACTTTCTTTCCTTGACGAGTAGGTTGAACGATGCTATATTCCATGGCCAACTGAAGAAAAAAAATTAGTTAAGTAGATCCAGTGGTTAAAACTGAAGTTAGAAGGTAGAAAGTTTGAATCTGATTTACGTCCGATCAATTATTTTCTTCTGGGTTTTACACTACTTGAAGATGTATGGCTCCCACATTCTTTTAGCGATCAATCCATGACTAAATTTGATCACAAGAATTATTTTCAGATTGTTTTTCAAATAGCTACTCAAGAGGATCTTCAGATTCAACCTCTTCATATAGACCACCTGTCTGCAAAGGCCAAATGCTCTTTCTCCCAAGATACGAGTAACGAATAATCATATGTTTTTAAAACTAGTCGGTCTTGTAAAAGCAGCAACCTGCTCACATTTTCCTGGTACAAACATGGAGTGGATTAACATTTACATTATATTCAAATGAATCAATTCATTTACCGTGTCTACTTGACTTGACGTTGGTGAAGATGAATGTTCAGGGTAACTGTTGATTTTATCAAGAGAACTGTTGGATGATGTGATCGATCTAGTACTCAGGTTCTCTTGCGATGTATTCAAATTTGTTGTCTCAATCTGATCGATTTTTCTGTAAAAAAAACCCATTAGAAATCACAAGGGATTCAAAAACAATTTAATCCCAAAATAAGAAACGGGGTGTTAAATGTTCAGTTCGATGCCCTATCTCGAGAGGAGTGTGTTGTCCCTGAGCGTCAAAGGTAGGCCTGTGTCATTCCCCAAGCGTTCGCGAATCAATGCAACGTACATTTAAGGGGTTGTCAACAATTGCCGTTAGTATTACGGTAGAAAGCATGATTGGGAGTGTGGTGGACTTTAATGAGTAACTGGGAGGTAGTTCTATTCTACCTGGTGACAATGGAAGAGGATCTGTAGGCTTGGCTTCGCAGCACATCAAGTGAGATGAAAGAAAATAAGGGCTTAAACGGAAATAGCATCTTGAGAATAAAGGACCAGGTGGAAAATGTTGACTGAAAAGCCTAGCAAATTAATTATAATTAAAGAAAGGAATGACCTCTCTTGAATAGCTTACCTCTTTGTTTGATGAAGTTGACGCTGAAGATCCTGAAAGGAAAGAGCGGCAAAATGAATCAAATCACATCCAGAACTTTACATATCTGCGATTGGCACAATTTTATGTGACCATAATACATGTCATCAACAAAATTTGAAATAAATGCATGATAATAGTTTTACGGAGTGAATGAAGAAATAGTGAAAAAAGTATAATGTTTGACTCAGTAATTCTAAATGAAAGTGATATCGTTCATCATTCAACACTATTCTAATAACACCACTAAATTGATGCAATGTTATAGTTATACTGACGATGGCCAATTTGCACAATTGCACGATAGCCGCACCGTCAATGCTGCTCTAAATGACTATCTATATCACGTGGTAGAATGAAATATAATTCATGATTTACTAATTAAAGAATGCCAGACTGCTTTTTAAAACGCACTTGAGTATAATGAATCTAATCTGTAGGTAGTATTTACCTTGATGGTTGATGAATGCTTTTTCTTTAATAAATGAACTTCTTGTTTGTACTCATCAGCGACCGATGTGAGGTGGCTAACTGTTTAAAATATTAAAATGAATTACATTCAGGGTACGTTTATGTATCATGGGATCCAGCCTGAACAAAGGAGGATTTTTATGATAGGAAGCTTCTAAGAATAATTTTTCCCAGGTAGAGTCTGTAAAAGACATTGCATAATAGGTACAGTTGTTCTCGAGCATTAAGAGTTACAGTAAATCAATCTTTACAAATGTTAACTAAAAAATCCAGTGAAATTGCTTTTACATCAGTCCTTTGAAAATGAGTTTACGTATAACTCAGAGGTTCTGAATGAATAATGATGATGACTTTTCAGCTATTCAATGGTATAGGTTATTGGCATCAAAGATATTGCAGACAAAACCTAGGCATCTCATTTACCTGAGGTATGTTCTTGATTTAACTGACTTCGCAGCTGTTCAATTTCTTCATTCTTTTTCAACAGGGTTTTCTGTAACATGTCATTCTGTTTAAAGACAATTATACAAAAGACTTCTTATTTAAAATGTTCTGTTGACCCAATTCTAGAATCACATTGCCACTATAGCTAATAATATGAGATATTCAATCTAAGATTTTCAAATTCCAAGTTGAAATATTGGCTGCTAGTAGACCACGAATGGAAGTTTAAATAGGAAAGAGGAATAAAAAACTACAAAATACAAAACTATGAGTATTTGATCTGCTCAAACAACTTGAGTAATTCCGATTGTTTCAAAGTGGATTGAGATTGAATGTAAACCTTTTTACGATTTGAAGCATTTACAGTATGAGCAAGACCACTGAACAAATCAAATGACCTAAGTTAATGCAATGCAGAAACATATCACACAGAGATTATTCAAATACTGTGAGTCTCACCTCATTCGTTGACGATAGAGTCAACTCTGCTAGCTCTTTTGCTACTTGTGTTCTCTCTAGCGACATTTGACTCATCTGAGAATGAAAAGAAAAGTTTCCTTTCAATATAAGAGTAAACAGTACAAAAACACCATGGCATAGCATAGCAAAATGAGCTATGTTTAACATCCAAAATAGATTGCAATTATTGAAAAGGATAAATTGTTCTGTAAGGTGACATACATGCTAAACATATGTGATAGAAATTGTCTACTGATGGAAGAAAGGCTGCTTCTACAATAATCTATCATTTGGAAGACATTAAGCATTTTCTCCAAAGGTCTGTTTACAGAACGATGGTGCCCTATTCAAGATACCGGTTTGCCTTGTGATTAGTTCTGTTCAATGTAATAGGCCTGCTGTAAACGCTTTAAAGGCAGTAAAGTGTACCTGTGTCTCCATTGCAGATACTTGAGCTTGAGTGGCTGCATTATTTTCTGATAGTTTCTCTGTAAATGATAAAAGCTCTGCTTCTTTTTTACAACTAGAGTTAAGCATATTCTCAATATCAGCCACGTGATCTTTCAAAGATGTCTCATTTTCTTGGTATTGTGATATCCTTTCTTGACAACTAATAACAACAACAACAACATTATGAGATTACACATATCTAAGATACTATTTAGTTTGTGACACTTGAACCATTGGAGCTAGTGTATTAACATGTTGAGCTGCCACACATTATTAAACTGCATACTGATTTTAAAGTATTCATGTGACCAAAAATCAGTCTATTTTAGACCGAGAGAGTAGTTAGATCTGCGTGCAGGCTGGATACTTTCTATCTTCTGAAATATTATTTACAATAATGTTGTGTAGAAAGTGTGTGATAAATGATTTTGATTATTAACAATGCTTCATTCTAGGTCAATCATCATTATTTTTTATTTTCACAAAAAATAGGCTTTTCAAATAATTTTGAGTGCCACTAAATCATGTTTTGATTTTTGCACATGTTCAAAATACAAATACAAATTTCTGTACAAATGTATTGATAGGCAAAGGATTGTAGTCAATCAAAGAGTAATTTCACCCTTTTCAATACACAACGTATGATCAGCTTTTATGAGTTTGTCTAATTACATACCTTGTAAGCTCATTTTTCATGGTTTCAAATTCACCCAATTGGCTTTTCAACGATTCTAACTGTACAGTATAATTTTTCAATTTCTCTTCCAGTTCACCATTTATCACACATTTGCTAGACAAGTCTTTTGTAGCTAATGATAACTGAAATTGAATTAAGGTATTTGAAATATATATACTGTGGAAAAAACATGGTGATTTGTGACAGACTACTCCTATGCAGGTCTGAAATATTAAATTGCTAAACAATGACCAACCTTTTCACTGAGAACAAAAACTTCTTCAGACAACTGTTGATGTTCTGACTTCAGTGTATTGACTTCTTCCATTAGCTTACATTGAATCTAAAAATTATTAATAATATATAAATCTGCATAAATTGTGTTCAGCAAAAAATATTACTGTGGTCTATTTGAAAAAAGTGAATCAATTGCGACTGACTGGTGACTATTTTCTGTCTTTGAAAAGGCTCTTGTGAGAGTATTTATTTTCTGAACAGTATAGGTATCATAAATCATAATAAGCTTTTTTTGTTTGCCAAAAGCAATATATTTGAAACTCAAAACATAAACAGAAAGGTTGATACCGAATGTAGGTAGAGCAGTACATCAAAGAATGTTGTAACTGTTATAACAAGAAAGCTTCCACTAGTATATTTCAAAGACAAGATAAAAACATCAAAACAAAGTAAGGCCTTTTTCTATTTTACTCTTCTTGGAGTTGAAATGAAACCGATTAATATGTCAACATTAATGTCAATTCTGTTGAGCAGTAAAAAGAAACCTAGATTTTTTATGTCCTTTGATAACAGGATTTCCTCACTTATGACAGTTGATGGTTAATGTTGATTATACATGAGATGATAATGTACCGGTATCTTCTTACGGCTATGATTATTGATACCAAATTACCTCTGTTTTATCGATAATTTCTTTCTCTTTATTTCCAATTATTACATTACAATCTTTAAGTTTTTGAATAAGTTGGATTGACTTCATCTCTTCAGAATCCTATCAATTGGCAAACAGCAACAGTCGTTTGTAGATGGTGAAGTAGTAGGCTGCCTACTATCAATTGAGCCCAGTAGTATATAAAGTTAAAATCAGTTGGATGTTTGTTTAAATCTGTTTGTGATTTACATATCATCCAAAAATGTAAGGCCTTGGCTTGATATCAAAAGAGTGTTGTTTTAACAAGAATTATCAACAATGATTTGAAGTTCTGCAAGATCAACACCTCAACTTGCACTCAACAAAAAGAAGTTAGAAAGACTATGACAGATAGGCTATACAGTATAATGAAATAAAGAACCAAAAAATCAGAAAATAAAAATTTATAAAATTACCTGGTATTTCTTGATCATTTCCTGGCAGTCTTGTCTAACTTGGCTTGCTTCTTCTTTGGTTTTGTTACATTTATCATTTGATATTGCCAATTGCTTCTTAGTCTCCTGGAATGTTCAACAAAATCCAAGGTAATCCATTTATTAGCATGTCAAGCACAGCTTTGGACAAACTTTCAGCATTGTCACAAGTTTTGTTCAGATGGTCATTTCAAACCAAATAAAAGAGTGCAACAATCAATCGAAGTTAAAAGAGAATGTATTGTTAACCAGAGGTTTCTTGAGGACTGATTATTGACTGATGAAAAAATTGTAAACTGCAAACAAAGATAAGTAAAAAATGAAACATAATTATGCGACTCTGAGTTCATTTTTGACTTATCTGTCTTTTACATATAAATGCTCTGGTTCGCCATTGAGCACCCTTTCAATAATAGTGTGGACATGCAATGATCATTTTTGATCTATTATTTATTATCAATACGCAAACACATATTGATAATTTTGAAACAAAGTATACGAAGATTAGCATTTGGTTTGTTAACGAAAAAGTCTACTTACATTAGCTGTAAAAACTATCAAACACAATGTAGCCTACACGATAAGTGTCAGAAAATTTGAAAAATGTTTATTTTAGTTGTAAAACTATATTCTATAAGAACCCTCTTATCAACAAATTTGAAACAAAACATCAGCACAATAAGGTTTCTACAACATTGCAACATATGGACTTGTGCCATTTGCAAGCGAAATGTTTTTAAAATTAAATCAGAATATATGGTAAAATACTTTGGTTCCTTGTCCAAACATGACACGCAACATGTCCAAACAGGTGATATAGGTTGGATCTCACAAATTAAAGAAAATAAGCAATGCTAAAATTAAAAATGGCATCGTAGGTGTTTACAAAGAGACAACTTAAAAATGACAAATTATTTAGAAACTATCAAAAACTATTGAAAAACACTAGCGCGAATTGAATCATCTAGAAATTATTTTCTTCAAAAATTTCTAGTGTTTTCCCCATTGACTTTGTTCAAATACTAGGAGGGGCGATATGCGACTTTTTCCCAATGCTTTTTGAGGATTGTATTTTCAGAGAAATTGAATCTATGAAAGTTGCGTTCTTATTCAAATTTCAACTGTTCGTGTTCATCATGCAGTCTTATTAGTAGGCAATAAATGACTCCGTGTGCAGTTAGAATTGCTAGATTTCAGCATTTTAACATTTTATTTAGTCACTGTGCAATCTAATAATTAATGTTAATTTAGCTTGCAAGTTTGTTACCAGTTTGTTATTATGCTATTTTATCTCCGACAAGTAATCAGCAAATATTATCAGCACATTCTATTTGTGACATCAATAATTATAATTATTATAGAAATTACCTTGTGAGCTTCTAACTCTTGACGTAACTTATTTTGCGCCCACTTCACTTTCATGGCTAATGAATCTAATTCTTCAACCTTTTTCAAGTTGTCCTCCTCTTTCTTGGTATAAGTTTGCTCCTAGTAACCGATATGAAAAGCGATATGACAATGTGAAAAGCGATTCTAAGTTGAAAGAACTATGAGAAACATAAATTATGTATGCTATTGAATTGAAAAATGAATGAAATCTGTAAAACCAACAACGGTAAGACAAAAGCTTTTAAATTTTGCAATCAGCAATAAAAAAAGTCAGATAAATCTACATTGAGGGTTCAACATGACCAAATTGACTTTTGTGGTTTCATAAATTTCTCAGAGATTTCTATTGCAGTCAACGCTAAAAATAGGGTCGGTAGCCTTTTTTGCCTGAGAAACAATTTTAGATGTATAAGTGCTTAGTGAGAATTGTTTTCTGAACAAAATTGACTCATTTCAGTTACAATAGTAAATCATTCTTAAAAAGGAATATCTATAATAATAAAGCGCAAACCGCCTTGGTAAGCAGCAAACAATAGGATGTTATAGATCAAACCCCTACATTGCGGCACACTTTTGAAACTTTTAATACCTATCTGAGTTAGCTCAAGGTCTTGAAATGCTATAAACTGCTCACAAATTACAATTGAAAAATTAAAAATGACGTAATGAAACGAGAAGTCATGTAAAGATAATCCGCTTTGCCTTTGTTCTCTTCTTTTGTTTCAAAAAAAGTTCAGGCAATTTTCAAAATGGCCACGTTTTTTGCTTGCACATGTTTTACTTCGAGTCTTTACAAAAGCGCCTTTCCATGTCTTAAATATGCCTAGAAGCAGAAGAGGCACTTTCAGATCCAAGATATCTCTCAAGTGCAGATTATTCTCGGTAAGCTCATTTTAATTGTTCAATGCTTTATATAAAATCAGTTCAAACTACTTTCCCTTCGATGTTTATTGTTTTTTATTTACTTTCAAGTTTGGTTATTTATCTTTATTTAGTTTTACTTGCTTTTAAGTTTGGTTATCACTGAGCTTGAATTATCACTAGTTTATTGTTAGAAGAAAGGATTGATGTGTCGCAGTTGTATTTCTGTTGTTGACACTCAACACCGAGAGAAATCATCTGTATCCAATGAAAAACCCAAAAATTAGTTTGGACGTTTATAAATTCAGTAATAGGACCTGTGTATTTTTATCGAAAAGCATAATTATTGATAAAGTGTGCTCATCATGTTGCTTCGTGTTCAACACTATTGATTCAATTATGTTAGGAATTTTGTTTCTGATTCCGGTTCATTTGGTACTGAATAGTGATCAACATAGACAAGTGACCATTTGGTGAGAGGTTGGCTAAAGTTGATAACATATTGAAGTTTGTTTCTCTCATTTATGCAGATCATTCTATCAATTTCAAGAAGCACTTGTTGTTCTTAAACGCACAATGGCTCATGCTGAGATTCAATCAACCAAAATCCAAAAATAAATTTACGTACCAATGATTTTGCCTGGGAATACCTGTTCATAAACTGGTGAACTGGGAAACAACCCATCCTTATTGCATTTTCAACTACAGTGTACAAGATAGCTGATTAACTGAAACATTACCCATAATGCATTATTTAATTTCAAACATGTATTACAATAGCTCTTTTTACTGTGCTTGGCCATTGTTGAAGAATTAAACTCCAAATACATTCTTAGCATTGCTATGCGCTTTTTTCAATTTCTTTCCTTAAAGCATTTTGCTTTATTTATTTGAAAAGTAACAAGTTTTATGACAGGTGATTGAAGGGAGCCAAGCGACCTCCTAGAGGAAGCCGAAGGCTGACTGCCCCGGGCGCAGCCCGCAAGCTGAGGGATTAATTAATAAAACTGAAATTTTCAAAGTGAGAACTTTTCATGCTGCTGTGAAATAAATTTCATAGACATTTATAGATAAGTCAACTAATGTTTTGCTGTACACCTGAGAAAAAGTTGCTTCACTAAATATATTTGCTGGCGTTGCTTGCAATGGAACAAATGACTATTATTGAACCAAGATTGTCAAAAATTTCTAGGACTTGAAAGATTGGAGGATTGTCGAGTAACAGCAGATCTTGTAACTTTATAATATATGTAAATAAGAGAGTTTTGTGCAATTTAGATGGCCTCAAAACTTTTCACCATTGCTTATTAGAGGTTGACAAGCGATTGCATGTCTCAACAGCTAAACTAGATACTCATTACCATTTCTTTTTAAAACACATTGTGTTGTTTTGGAACCCTCTACCCCAAGATGTCATGTCGTCTACAAATGTCAAATCTTTCACATGAAGACTCAATAAATAAATTGGATTTAAACTTACATTAATTCTATTCATTTTACTATCATTATCATTGTTCATATAAGCGCACCCAATTAATTAATTATTAATTATTATTCTTTATATAGTCAGCATGTCTTGGGTAATAAAGACACACATATACTCCAGCACAGATAACTATTTTCAGACTCTTCCTATAGGTCTAAGATTAATGTAAGGCTGCCTATATAGTACACACCTTTTCTTCAATTTCAGAATGCAATTTCAAGAGTCTGTCATTTTTTTCTTTGCAGCTAATTTTTAAAAGGTTGATTTCCTAAAGTGGAATTGATAAGGTATTTAATGTAAACAATTTGTAAGCAGCTTATAATACATAAGCTAAACATGAGGATTTTTCTAAGTTAGTTGAGTTGAATTTGCCACATTTGAGAAGACATTGTTGATTAAAAACAGTATCTCAGCAAGGTTCAATGATTTCCACCATGAACTTGACTTTCCTAAACTTTGGGAAAGGCTAAAACATATGTCAAAATACATGATTACTCTTTGAATAAATCTATAGCTTACAATTTAGTCGACAGCCAATTACAAACAATGTTAAATAAACAGACAACACTATTCATCCACCTTGCTTTATTCACAAAATTGGCACAAAGACAAAAAAGCAGGATATTTTCTCTTTAATTTCTAATTTTAAATCCACAATTTCATAACATGTGAAGAATTTATAGCAGCAGAGGGGTGACAAATTTTGAATTGGGTGCAGCAAAAATTATGCACAAACTCCTTTGCCTGGGTATGACTGCCACCTTTGATACAAATCTCTAGTATACTGTTAAGAGATCTGCAACACCCAAACTATGCACTGCTATCAAAGTTGTTCCTACCTTTTCATTACTGGCAATATTTTTATTTGCAGTGGCCAGTTTCTCTTCTAATTCTTTTGCAGAGAGTTTCCTGTCTATTAATACTTTAGCCAAATTGTCCCTTTCAGCAGTTATCTCTTTTAGACTAGATGTAAGCTATTAGGTGGTATAAAAACATAAGTTTAGAAAAATATTGCTGCATTCAAGACCATTTTATTCATCACCAAGAGGATATATGTAATTCGATGATCTCCAGATAGGGGAGAAGATTGCCTCGCTTGAGTGTCAACTCTGGTTATTTAAAATACCCAAAATTGAAAAATGCATATAAATAACAAAATCTTCTCATATTAGGGAGTGTTCTGTCCAGTAGCGCACACATATTACAACTCTAGAATTGTAAAACGTAATTCTGAAAAGTGAACACTGTTTGTCTGAACACTATTAAAACTTGAATGCTAAGAATAGTCTACCTCATCAATACGAATGGTCATTTCTTTCTTCAACGCAGATATCGTTTTCTTGGCAGCTAAATCATGAGCATTCAGTTTCTCTTGGGCTTCTAGTTCCTTCGTATGTAGGGCAATGTTTTCTTTTTCAAGGGTATGAACATCCGCTCTCTCTTCTGGTAAATCAGAATTCAACTGCTCTTTTAAAGTATTATACTTTTCTTGAACAGATTTCAATTCACTTTCTAGCCTGAAAAGTTGAAAAAGTACTACAATAACAGCATGAATGACTTTAACATTTTCAGACTTGGAAAAACGAAATTCATTCCTTATTAGACATGACTTACAAGAGATGCGAAAATAAAGACACCTTTAATACCCCTGCACATGCTGTTTTGCGCTATGCGTAAAGTAGATTATTTGCTCATAGATTTGTTGTTACTTAGGGTCTATCTGATGTGCGGATTTTTGTTGATGCGTATGTTAATAATATTTTTCGGCAAGAGATTTAAATTTGATTGATAGATGTTTAAGAAAGAAAATAATTATTGGAATTACAGTTGCAAATGAAAATTCTTATTAGACAAAGATTGTTTTTACAAACAGTGATCATCAAGCATGTCAAAAATTAATTGTCAACAAGCTAGAGAAGCAAAGCAGAATGAATGAAAAGAGAATTGCGATGCTAGTTTGAAACATCAAATATTTGCTGATATTCCAGAATTTCAAAGATGTTTAGGAAGGGTTTATCGCTGATTCCTTTTAAAGATTTTGATCTCAACAGCAATGGAATCTAATGTCATTCGATAAGCCTTTGATCCAATTGCCTGCATGCAAAATGAATGTAATCTGCAAAAATTGCGATATTTTGATAACATTGATGTTAATCATTAGTTTCATGTTGAAAGTTGAAACATAAATCGATTAATGGCAGCAAACACCCTCAACACATTTCAAGAAAATTGTTGAATCTTTACACAATCTTAACTTTGTGATTAGTTTTCAATTATGCTGTTTAGTTTGATTCAATTATGTAATTATAACGCAATTTGTTCTTTGTGCATTACGCCTAAATTAGCCTTTTCAAGTTGGAATCTTGCTTACAGTTTTTGCCCACAACTGTTGCTGTTACATTATAAGACGTGGGTTTCAATTTCTTAGATCCATTCAACTAAAATATTCAATTTACAAACAAATCTCAGTGCATCCCTAGTAATTGAATGCATCTCTCTCATTTACATTAGTCAATTGCACAACCTTCCAAGGAAATGCTACTATCAGAAGCAATTGGTTGAAACTAGTCAATCAATATATTCTTTTAATAATTGCCAATCTGACGAATACTTGAATCAAATAGTAATATAAAATGTTCAGCTACATTTTTTCCAATGTTGGTAACATATTTGGGTAGATGACGTCACTAGACCATCTATCTAGGCACCGTACATTCTGAGTATGACATTTTCCGACATACTTGCAAATCGACGCTTGCTAAGACTGTTGTGTATCCATAAACATGGTGGTTACACCTCGCTTTTCATTTAGGTTGATCCATTTAGGTTGATCCGTAGAGTTTGTTGGAGGTGCTGGCTAAGCTTCAAAATGGACAGTGTAAGCCTAGGCTACCGCTACAGTAGCCTCATTCCATTACGGCCCTCATCTCCGCGCGGCGCTCCGAAGAGGGCCTAATAAAATTCAAGGGTAAAAAGTGATGGGCTCATTCTCAAATTTGAGAATGACCAATCACAGCACAGGAAAGCTCCGTGGTGGGCACAATCTCAAAGTGCATTGGTTGAATTCAATCTTTCGAATATTTATGTGACGACATTAATTATGTCTACGGTGTCAACATAGGTTTGCAGAAAATGAAGCCACAACGTTTCAGTGTGAGTTTAAAAACAACAGTAGTCAACGATTTTCTCAAACTGTCACGAAACAACAAACTGCTATTTATTTGAAGCCGTTGT